>PVJC01024162.1:0-25804 GCA_004026665.1 Murina feae
ACCTTGTCTTCTAGCTCACTGATGCGGTCCTCTGCTTCTTCTAGTCTACTCTTGATGCTTTCTATTGAGTTCTTCATAGCAGTGATGTCGTTTTGCATTTCTTCTTGTTTCTTCTTCATTTCCTCTTGGTTCTTCTTCATTTCCTCTTGGTTCTTCTTCATTTCCTCTTGGTTCTTACACATACTGTCAAATTTGTCTTCCATTCTTTTCATCCACCTTATGACCATTTCCCTGAATTCTTTCTCCAACAAGTTACTTGCCTCCATTTCATTTACTTCCCTTTCTGGTGATGCCTGTTTTTCTTTCATATGCGGGCTGTTTCTTTGTCTCCCCATGATCTATCTTCTCTGAGTATCTGGTTATATAGTTTTTTCTCTCCTTTCCATGAGGAGGTGCAGGGCTCGTCTGGGTCCACGTATGTTTGGTTTGAGCTCCGGTGTTCCTAGGTTCCTGGCTGGTCCCTGGGTGACCTGTTTGCAGTATCCCTGGATGTATACGTTTCTTGTAACAGTCACCCAAGATGGCCCGGTTTCCGCAGCAGTTTTAGCAGCTCCGGGAGAGATTTCAGTGGCAGTGGATGCAGCGCCCGGTTAAGGGAACCCCATTCGGGTTCTCCAGCAGTCTTCTGGAGTATAGCTGTTGCACACCCACAAATTTCTACGCTTGGTACATCCACACACTCTCCGTTCCTTCTCTCTCTCTCTCTCACTATCTTTCAGTCTGCCTTCTCATCGGCAGCCATCTTCCTTCTCCTCAATTTTGATCTTGATAATGATTGAAATCTGAGTTTGTAACAAAATTGAAAATGATCCAAATGTGGTTGTTCAATGGTTTTCAGATATAAAATTCAGCTATCTTAGTCAAGAATACCAATCAGACTTACAGAACATTGTTTGATGTTTGTTTTCAAGTATGTAGGGTCATTAGTGTATGTGTCCAGTTAAAGGTTCCATTTTAATAATTTAGTCAGTGCCTACTTCTACACAGCTTTAAGGTATTGTATGTAAATAATTACTTCCAAAGTTCTTTGATTAGATAACCATTATCGATGGAAATATGTTTATATTTAACATTTTCTTATATGATGTTTTCTCTATCAGTTTTAGTGAAAAGATTAACCTCAGCCTGTTTAACCTCTATTGGTTAAAAAAAAAATTGATAAGAATTTTGAATTAATTTAAATCATTTAGAACTATTTCCTACCTTTAGTTTTGTTTTTTAATATATTTTTATTGATTTTAGAGAGGAAGGGAAAGGGAGAGAGAGTTAGAAACATTAATGATGAAAAAGAATCATTGATAGGCTATCTCTTGCATGATGGGGATTGAGTCCACAACATGGTCATGTCAGAACCAGGAATCCAACCTTGACCTCCTGGTTCATAGGTCAACACTAACACCGAGCCAGGCTGGCTGGGCTATTTCCTACCTTTAGTAGAAGTAGAGAATTTTATATAGAAATTAATCTTTTAAAAATAAAATTGTTCAACATTCTGTAATTTTAAAAGGCTGCCTGACTTATATGTGCAAGAAGATATCTTATGCTATCAAAGCTCAGTGAATAAAAAGCACTTGTTCGTAATTAGCATGGTTTTTATTTCTCTAACTCCAGTTACCACTACCTTTTCTAAAATGACAATTACAGAGCAGCTGTTTAACTTGAGTTCAAGCCAGTTTTCAAAAGCACTTCTATTGTTGCTCTGCCATAATTTTGAAAATTGTTAAACTTTTAAGTGCTCCTTTCCCTTGATAGCACCTCTGACCTCTGTACCCCTTCTTAGAACAAACACGCAGGCCAGCCTTATGGAGGGGAAGGAGGCAGTGGCTCCATCCCACGGCTTCTGACTATCTGAAAGTCACACAAGAGACCTTCTTTAGCTAGAGCACTAAAAGCCATGACAACTGTTTCTATTAATCGTATCCAAATTCATTGTTTAATAGATGTGAAGTTGGGGGGACTTTAAAAGCCAGTGAGGCCAAGCCTCTGGCTAACAGCATCTCCCCAAAAGGTCTAAGTCAGAGCAGCAAACTGATGGCCTGTCGGTCAAAACTGACCCATGAATATTGGGTTTGGGCTCTTGGCTTTTAGTGTTTTTAAATGTGAATTGGTTGCCGAGATTTAAAAAATAATTTCACACTTGATAAACTAGAGAATCAGACAGTATTGAGTATTCTCCTTTATGGGACAGTACTCTGTGGGAGCTTGGAAAGTGGCATTCTCCCGGAGAACCAGTATGCTGGCCCCACTTGGATGCCTCACTCCCTCATCACCTAACTGCCTGGCCCCTGCAGGTATAGAGTGTGTGACCTCATCCAGGGAACACATTGAGAGACTCAGACACTGAAAGAGGAGGATATGACAGGGAGGATGTAGCCCAGAGAGGAAAGAAGGAATCCAGGAAGTAAGTTTTGTTCCCCTCACAGAATTGCCTCCATCAATCCAACGGCTTCCATGGGACTGCTGGGGGCCCCTGAGGTCACCTTTTACTACCCACTGCTGTAGCCATTCTACAAAAGCTGTGCAGATGTGGTGGAAGGCGAAAGGACTGTGGGCACTGAGGCTTTTAGCTGTCAACGGGTCTTGGTTTTCCTTCATTCTCATTACAACCTCCTCCCAAAGATGAGCAGAACTGCCTGGCACCCATGAGGTGCTCAGGAAATGCTGAATGAAGCACATGAGCTCCAAAAAAGATTTTTCCAACAGGACTCAGTTTTCATCCAAATGACACTTCATTTTCTTTTTTAGTTGGGTTTAGACCGAGAAAACCTAGACATAAGTCCCAATCCTGTCTTCTCGGTTTTGTGATCTGATAGTCTCTCCACATCTGTTTCATCATCTCTGTAACAGGGTCGCAATGCTGTCCTGTCAAGCAGAGAAGTATTGTAGGGTGAGAAATAGGTGAAGTGCCTGGTATGTACATTGGCTGGTAATAGTAGTAAGGATAATAGTAGTAATATAAACAGATCCAGGAAGAAAGCAGATGCTCCAACCTGAGCACTGTGATTGTCGTTATTAGCTATTGCTGTCGCTTGCTTTCTATCGTGGCAACATCTGACTTGTAGGAAAATAATATTGACGTTACTCACAAGTACCTATTTTAAGGTAGTGTGTTTGCTTTTTCATCATGTTTTCTTTTTCAGGCCATCAGGTGCTGTTTAGCAGATGTTCCACAATCTGTTGGCATGTGGACACCGGATGCTGTGCTTTGGTTAAGAGATTCTGTTTTGAATTGCTCGGACTGTAGCATTAAGGTTAGTTATCTTATTGGTCTCGATACATTTAGAAAGGGAGCTGTCAGTCAGAAGGGCTCATTTGTTTTTGTGTGAAAGAATTTATCTTACTGTAAACTGATGCTTTCACACCTGAGATTGGTTACATGTGTAAGTGAAAAGATATTTCATGGTTTAATTTTTTAAAAATATATTCTTACTGATTTCAGAGAGGAAGAGGGAGAGATAAAAACATCAATGATGAGAGAGAATCATTGACTGGCTGCCTCCTGCATGCCCCCTACTGGGGATCTAGTCTGCAACCGAGGCATGTGCCCTTCACTGGAATCAAACCTGGGACCCTTCACTGTACAGGCTGACACTTTATCCACTGAGCCAAATGGTTAGGGCTCAGGTTTAATTTTTATGTAAGAACTTATTCTGAGGAGTGGGTTAATGGGGGGTGGGGTGGGAGGAAGGGAGACATCTATAACACTTTCAACAATAAAGATAGATTTTTTAAAAAGAACTTTTTCTGCCCTAACTGGTTTGGCTCAGTGGATAGAGTGCCGGCCTGTGGACTGAAGGGTCCCAGGTTCAATTCCGGTCAAGGGCATGTACCTTGGTTGCAGGCACATTCCCAGTAGGGAGTGTGCAAGAGGCAGCTGATCGATGTTTTTCTCTCATTGATGTTTCTAACTCCCTATCTCTCTCCCTTCATCTCTGTAAAAAAAAAATTATTCTGTATCTCTAATACTATTTTAAAACCCTTTATATAATTTTCCCATTATTATCAAGGTAGCAGACATGGTTCTCTGCTCCTATTTTGTACTGTGATAAGGAATTAAATCCCTAACAGAGGGACCACAATATATGTCTTGATAAATGTTTCTGAAAATCACTTAAGTCCTCTATTTCTTTTTTCTAATAGATTATAAACAAATTATTTGCTTATAATCCTGTTTTTTTGCCTCTTTTCCTAAAGCTTGCTTCAACTGCTTGATTTATTTAGTTTGTTCTTTTTACACTTTTGCATCTTCAGATCAAAAACATTGTTCATATTTCTAACAATACAAATGCAAAATGTTATTTCTCTGTTTTAACTAATGCAAATTGTGTTGTCAAAATTTAATAATGAAATGTCCTTGAGAAATACCTTCATGAAGATTTCTAAATTATTCTGACACTGATTTTCCTCTGTTCATACTCCTTTCGGGTTTATAATGTGCAGTTCCTCACTTAATTATGTATCATTTATTATTCTTTAATTGCCACATGATAACGAATATTGTTTTCTCAGCTCCTAAATTCAGAGCATTGAGTACTCAATAAAAATATTTTAATGGTTGATTTTTGAAACGGTATTTCTGTATCATAAATATCAAAATGAATTAGCAGTCAGTACCTCATTAGCACTCCAGATGATGAATGCAAGTAGATTCATCTTGCTAAGGGAAAAAACCAATTTTAAGTAAATCACTGCAGCAGGATTGCCTTGTAGGTGTCTCCCCGTCTTCAGGCCTGGTCTCTGCCTTTCACTCCTGGCCTGATGTAATACAAACTAGATGTGGCGAGAAGTGTCTCGTGTTTGTCATTTCTAAGATAAGCCAGAGGAGCTGATGAGAAGACTTGAATAGTCAGTAACCCAGAAGTACAGCCCATTATCAATGTCTGGTGTTCCCAGGCAGGCACTCACTGGGCTGACAGGAAGAGGTAGCTAGGTAGTCAAAGGTCTCCTGGGCAAAGGTGCAAACTGCCCTTCTGGTCCGGAGCTTCCCTCCTCTCACACTCCCGAGGTCCCTCTTCTCTCAAGAAACTAGAGGGGGGGGGGGGGCTGAGGGTAGATATTAGGACCAAATAAGGAGTTTAGACCAGAGGTCCTGGAGGGTATGGCGAATGTCAAAGCTTTTCCTCCCTCTTGTGTGAGAGGACACCAGCTGTAAGCAGCATGCTCACTGGACATTCTGCCATTGCTGTGATTATTTATTATTGTGGAAGTTGAGTGATGAGCACGTGGGGATTCCTCATACGCTTCTATTTTGAGTGTCTTAAAATGTCATTAATCTTAAAAATTTAATCATGATATATTTCCTCTCAGTAATAATGACCTCTAACAAGGTGAAGGTATTTTCAGAGATTTGGAAGTTAGTACATTTTTCACTTCCATAAGCTTGTTGCTGGTTGCTAGACTACTTAAGAGCTTATCCATTGCTATAGATGTGATAGATAATTCATCTGACCTTAAATAGACTTTGAGTAAGTTGGGGTGGGGATTTTTTATTTTTTTATTTTTTTGCAAAATACTGTGCCTTAATATTTAATGTTAATATTATAACCACCTCTTGGAGTTCAGTGTAAACTTGGATTTCTTGTGTTTTTTTTTTTTTGTTTGTTTGTTTTGTTTTATGTTTTTCAAAGGTTACAAAGGTGGATGAAACCAGAGGGGTCACACACGTTTATTTATTTACTCCTAAAAACTTCCCCGATCCTCACCGCAGCATTAACCGCCAGATTACAAACGCAGACTTGTGGAAGCACCAGAAGGACGTGTTTCTGAGTGCGCTGGCCAGTGAAGCTGGCTCTCCCAACAGCAGAAGCGGGCACACCACCACTGTGAGCAACCCCGGGGAGAGTATCAGAAAGAGCCTCGCAGATGGCAGCAAAAGGCCTGTGGTGGATCACATCAGCTCTTTCTCCACGGAGGAACTGCCACCTCCTGTGCACTTGGCACAGCCAGGGGAACACATGGATGTGTACGTGCCTGTGGCCTGCCACCCGGGCTACTTTGTCATCCAGCGGTGGCAAGAGATCCATAAGCTGGAGGTTCTGATGGAAGAGATGATCCTGTATTACAGTGTGTCTGAGGAGCGCCACGTGGCAGTGGAAAAAGACCAAGTGTACGCGGCAAAAGTGGAAAATAAGTAGGTCCCTGGACAAAGCATTTTATTCTGTTTCTAAGAGAAATGTGTAGAGTGACAAGAGTCCTTAATCCCCGCAGGGGGGCTTGGACAGCATGAATGGGAGTTTTTGGGTTTTTTAAAAAATATATTTTATTGATTTTTACAGAGAGGAAGGGAGAGAGAGAGAATTGGAAACATTGATGAGAGAGAAACATCAATCAGCTGCCTCCTGCACACCACCAACTGGGTATGTGCCCACAACCAAGGTACATGCCCTTGACCGGAATCGAACTTGGGACCCTTGAGTCCGCAAGCTGACGCTCTATCCACTGAGCCAAACCGGTTAGTGCACGATTAGGAGTTTTGAATGTGAAATGAGATGAATGAATTATGCAATTTTCTAATATTTAAAATGACATAATTTATCTAAAAATCTAGTGATCATATTCCAATTAAAACCTAACCATATCTGAAGTGAAGGTTTAAATTAAAAAAAGTTTCTACTTTTCTATTAGAAAATATATTTGTTTATTCAGAAAACATTTTATTTAATAACCTTTTAATTTTAAAAAATAAGATATTTATTATAGAAAATTTTAAAAATACAAAAAAGTATACAAAATGAAAATTAGTCAACCAGACACTACTTATGTATTTCTTCAATAACTTATGGATTTCTTCTAGTTTTTACTCTACACATTTATACAACTGGATTATTATTATTATGTATAATTTTGTATTTACTTTTTTACCTGACAGTCCTGTGACAGTTTTTCATGTAATAAAATTTCTTCATAAACATTTTTAATGGCTGAGTAAAAATAGACCATCATACAGAGAAATCATAATTTATCATTCTCTTTTGTTATGTAGGTTTTTTTCTCTCACATTTTTCACTCTTAAAGGTATAGTAACTTATTCTGAAAAGCATTCACCTAATATGTTGCACGTTTTTCATCTTCCAAAAAGCATTTTTACTGTGTCAAGTTATTGATAACAATAAGCATAAATATGTTTAATTCCGAACAACGGAAACAATGTTGGTATAAATTTGCCTCAGAATTCTTTGCAGGGTAATTTAATCACAGTTAAAATCAATTACTGTTACCTGTTATCTGAGGGGCAGATTAATGATAATTAGTGGGGGGTTCGTACTTGGAGGCAAGGGTTGTGTGGAGGAGACCTATAGTATGGGATGTTAAACTGTTCCCCCATGTGCCCAATAGCTCTACCCCAGGACTCTTGGGCTTCAACCAATTAATCTGTCCTCCAGATAAGCAAGGGGTATCTTATAGATAAGAATAGATTCCCTGATTTTTTTTTTACTTTATGAACTGAAACAACGTAAAATGTTTATAGAGTTTTTATCTTGCTCACAACCCAGGACTGTTTACTACATCTTGTTTCCTACTAAGGTAAGTTAAGATGTAGGAATTTTGGATGCATTTTTTTTTTTTATTACAGTGGTTCCCAAATCTATCTCGGCTAAGAATAACCTGGAAAACCTATTAACAATGGAGACTCTAGCCCTGACTGGTTTGGCTGAGTGGATAGAGTGTCGGCCTGTGGACTCAAGGGTCCCAGGTTCGATTCCAGTCAAAGGCATGTACCTTGGTTGCGGGCACATCCCCAGTGGGGGGTATACAGGAGGCAGCTGATCAATGCTTCTCTCTCATCGATGTTTTTAACTCTCTATCCCTCTCCCTTCCTCTCTGTAAAAAAAATAATAAAGTTAAAACAAATTTTTAAAAAAATGGAGATCTCCTTCACCCCAGACACCCTGAATCAGAATCGCTGGAGGTAGAACCCCACAATCCATGTTTCTAACAGATTCTCCAGGAGATTTACAAGCAGCCTTGCACTGAAATTGGAAATCTAGCCTTTATTTAAGCTATTGGTTTTGAAAATTGGAAGCTGAGAAAAACTACAACACTTAAGTTCTCTTTTTGGCTCTCTCCTCACTTCTCTGCACCTCTTAATTATAGACTAACAGCACAGACACCATTATTTGCCCAGTACAATTTGAAGACATTGCTATTGGCTGAAATCAAATGTTTTAATCTCCTTTTGCACTTAATTAGCAGCATGCACCAAGCTGGCATTTCCACGTATGAAAAGTTCTCTTTAATTTGCTCTGAAGTTCTTATATTTATACAGCTTATCTTCAGTTTAATAATAATTATAATGGCTACCATTTGCAAAGTGCCTAAAAGGTCAAGTACATGAAGTGCTTTGTATATATCATTCCTGCAAGTGAATTAAAAGTAAATATTGCCCATGAGATAACAGGCTCAGAGAATAAACAAAGAGCCCAGAATAACGCACCTGGAAAATAGCCCAGCTCAGGTGAGACTCCAGCTCAGCAGTCTGGCCGGCAGAGCTCTTCAGGACTTCTTATGTCACCTTTTTGTGTCCCTGTTGTCTCTGCAGCTCATGGGTTTTTGCTTGCTGCACTTTGCCCTAATCTGAAGGTTTGTGGAATTTCCCCCAGCAGTGCCCCCTCAGTGCTGAAGAGAGCCTTTCTGTAGCTTTCTTACTGCCGTTGGCCGTATGGCACCTGCATAGGTTTCCTGTACCCAGTTTCCACCAGGTGTACACTGCTGGGGAATGGGCCTAGTCTGGCCGCCAGATGTTGCAGTGAAGTGCTTGCTGTTCACGCGGCTTGTACCTGATACACGTGTTTCAGAGGGTGTCCAGGCCTGCCCCCTGAGACGGGCCCCGATGCCCATCGTGCAGGAGCAGAGACTTGCCTTTCAGACATTATGAACAACCATCCTCGCCTCAGTGTAATCACATGAGCAACGCCTTAGGACTTCAACATGGTCCTTCATCCCTGAACTTCAAGGTCTAGGTTTTTCTCATTTCAATGAGAAAAGGTCCAGAGGGGACAAGTATATTTCTGTAAATTTCTGGCACCCTGAGCACTGGATCTTCTCCCATATTCTCCTACCCTTTCCAGGTTCTTTAAAGAATAGGTTAGATTTTGTTTTGTTTTTCAATGCATTTACTTGGCATAATTAAAATTGTCAACTTAACACTATTTTTTGTAACCTCTTCCCCACCTCCCTCCCCAGTCTGACTTTCTCTTCCATTCCTCCCCACGTCCCACCTCCCTGTTCTGCTGTCGTGTTTGCTCCATCCAAAACACCATGCCCTGGAGCGTCCCCTGTGCTTCTCTTGCGTGTCTTCAGCCTGGCCTGGTCCTGCTTGCCTCCCTCCTCCCTGCTTCCACACATGTGCCTTGTCCCCAACATGTGGCCATCCCTGTCTCCCCGACAGAATGAAGGGATCTGCTAGCTTTGTCCTGATCATCCTCCATGGCATTTGTTTCATTCTGCTTAGTGGTGGTCAGTAGATGGTTTCATTCTCCTTTAGCTCCATGAGGCCTGAAAAAGGTTGTTGGAGTGAGAGAATCCCATCAAGTTAGCCAGTGAAAAGGCCGAGAATAGTAACCTTTGGAAAAGAAGAAGCAATTTCTTTAAAAACATCTATGATCATGGAGTTCTATATTTTGATTATCATCATTCATATTCATAAAATGTTATCCTTAACTAAAGCAGGTGTTGATTTTGTATGTTTCTCCTTCCTCTTCAATCCTTTGCACACCTAGGTGGCACCGGGTGCTATTAAAGGGAATCCTGACCAATGGGCTGGTATCCGTGTATGAGCTGGACTATGGCAAGCACGAGTTAGTCAACATAAGAAAAGTACAGCCCCTAGTGGACGTGTTCCGAAAGCTGCCGTTCCAAGCAGTCACGGCTCAACTAGCAGGTAATTTCGGTGGAATTTGAACTCATTCCCCAACATAGTTTATGTTGTCATTTTGTCCCGAGTACAGAGTCATTGGCCTATTGAGGTAACCTTTTTTTTTTTTTTTTTAGCACAAACAACTTCTCGACCATAATGGAAATAATTTTTAATGATCTCTCACAGTCATGTCTTACAACTATACCTGCTATTTCTGTTTTTCCACATTCCTTTCTGTCTCTGATTTCATATGTGAGCTTATTTCTAAAGCTATAACCTTAGTACAGGTACAATATTACAATCTGCTTTTTTCACTTAGCATTTCCCTTCTAATTTAGAGATGGCTGTTTGATGGTCTTAATGATTTTAATAGCTGCAGAATATTCGGTTTGATCGTTATTTCCCTATTGTTGGATGTTTAGGTTCTTTATACTTTTATCGTAACATTAAGAAAAAACCGGCAACGTCCTGGCCAGTGTTTAGGGTGTTGGCCCACGCACCATTGGGTCACCGGTTTGATTCCCGGTCAGGGGCATGTACCTGGATTACAAGTTTGATCCCGGCCCTGGTGGGGGCTCATGAAGGAGGCAATCAAAGGATGTGTCTCTTTCACATTGATGTCTCTCTCTCTTTCTTTCTCTCTCCCTCCTTCACTCCCCTCCTCTCTCCCATCCACTCTCTCTAAAAATCAATGGAAAAAATATCCTCAGGTGAGGACTAACAAAACAAAAAAGTCATGGGGATTTAGAAACGCATGGGACTTGAATTTCATCTAATCCATCCAGTTTATTTTATAAGTAAACCAAGGCCTGGGAAACAAACTGATTTGCCCCAAATCAGACCACTTGATAGAGGAAGAGCTGGAAATAGTAACTGAGTCTTCAGATGTTCAATCCAGTGCTTTTGCTCTAATGTTGTGTATAATAAAATTTTGAAAAATTAGTATATTAATGCTTTTTTACTATATCTCATTCATCAAGAAAAAAATGTATAAGAGAAATGTTACTGGTATCATTGATATTTTATTCCCCCTATTTGTCTATTATCAGTTTAAATCTGTACTTTATGTAGGAAAATGTGCAGTTGTTATAACTTCATTTTATAACACAGCATTAAACCTCAAATAAAGCTGTGTCTGTAGAAAAAGGTCTACAGAAGTAACCCATTTAGACTAGAAAACTATAAGCTGGACTGCTTTAAGATGGTTCTGCAACTGTTTTTCAGAGAAGCCAGTCTAGCCTGGGACGTTTAAGCTCCCCTGGAATTGACTAAGTAGTTTTCCATGACAGTGGGCAGGGAAGGCTCGTTTAACCCCTCACTGTTCTGCTCTTTCTCCTAGGAGTGAAGTGCAGCCAGTGGTCTGAGGAGGCTTCCATGGTGTTTCGGAATCATGTGGAGAAGAAACCTCTGGTGGCATTGGTGCAGACAGTGATAGAAAGTGCTAACCCTTGGGAACAGAAAGTGGTGATCTATTTAGTGGACACATCCCTGCCAGACACTGATATCTGGATTCATGATTATATGTCAGAATATTTGGTAGAGCTTTCAAAAATTAATTAATTGCTTCTCTGAGACCTCCACAACTAATTCAGATTTTCTAGCAATAACAAAATGTAGTAGGCTTAAAAAAATCTTATCTCTGCTACATGGCTCTGATTGCTGTGGGGATTGAAAAGAATGTTGTTTGGTGAAAACTAATAAGTAGTATTTAACAGAGTTGAATTTTCAAAGAAAATTGCACTTGAATTATTACTATAATATTAGATTAAAATGTTTATTAATATAAGAATTGACTACCTCCTAATTTCTAGGCTTTATGATCTTAAGATGAAGCGTTTCCCTTTCTATTCATATTGGCTTCCTTGCAGTGCTGGGTACTTCTCCAGTTAGACTGAGAAGCTCGTGACTTAATTCCACCCTGATGTCCCAAAGTCGCCAGACCCTGTGAAGACTATCCTGAGTCTTTAGCACACCAGCATTGCTAGTGGTGCAGCAGGAGGGGCAGCCAGGCTCACCAATGTGCCCCTCCCCGCAGCCTTGAGTGGCTTCTCATTGCCCAAGGAGTCCAGACTGAAGACCCAGGCCTTACCATATCCCTACCCAACCTCATTGTCCACCATTCCCCATGCCAGTCACACTGGACCTTTGTATGGTCCCCGAACCCCATGAATGTTCATCCAGGGTTACTGGTATTCTCGAGCAGTGATGTGCTGGTAAATGTTTGATGACTAGTTCTATTGGGTGTGGTTGGTGAACCTTGATCTGCAAAGTATGATGATTCCTATGTTGTAAATACTCCCTCCGTTGTTCAGTTCCAGCTGACAGTGACATCACTGAGTGCGGAGTTGGTGGGAGATGCACCTAAGCGGCTCTGCCAGCCAGTACGGTGAACTCCAGCACACCACTGTCTGTGTCCTCCACAGCACACAGAATGCTATCTTGCCCATCTCAGGCACATATAATGGGTATGCTTGCTAAGGAGTGGGCAGGATGGGTTGACAGAGGGACAGGTTGGAGACCTTAGCAGTGGCCTAAAGATGAGGAGGGGAGGCCTTGGCTAAAGTGGAGCAATGGGACTAAAGAACAAATATTAAAGGCTTTTTGAAGTTCTTGGTTAGAATGACTAGTACTGACATCTTGGATATAGAAGACTAGAGCCCCGGTACACAAAAATTTGTGCACTCGGCGGGGGTGGGGGGGTCCCTCAGTCCGGACTGTACCCTCTCAAAGTTTGAGAACCTTCGGGGGATGTCTACCTGCTGGCTTAGGCCTACTCCCCGGGGGATTGGGCCTAAGATGGCAGTCAGATATCCCTCTGGCAGCCCAGGAGCCCTCAGGGGATGTCCACTTGCCAGCGGGGAGCAGGCCTAAGCTGCAGTTGGACATCCTTAGCGCTGCTGAGGAGGCAGGAGAGGCTCCCATCATCACTGCTGTACTGGAAACCATCAGCCTGACTTGTGGCTGAGCAGAGCTTCCCCTGTGGGAGTGCACTGACCGCCAGGGGCAGCTCTTGCATTGAGCGTCGGTCCCCTGATGATCAGTGTGTGTCATAGTGACCAGTCATTCCCAGTGGTTCTGCTGTTAGGGTCAATTTGCATATTATCCTTTTATTATATAGGATTATATAGGATAAGGAAACAGAGGTGTCAAAAAGTGATGCCAGGAAAAAAAAAAAGTTTTTCCAAATCTTAAGGTCTGAGAGGCTAAGATGGTGACCTTTACTCAGTGTGACTGGGAAGCTTAAAATTTTGGTTTAGAACATACTGAGTTTAAGCTAACGGGCCTCTGGGTGAAGATATGCCAAACTATTGGAGCTACGGAGTGGATTTCAGGGAGAACACCAGGCTGAAGGTAAAACACTTGAAGTCATTTGCTTATTTTTTTTTTTGTGAGGAAATCTAGGAAAAGAAAGAACAGAAAGAAGGTAAAGACCAGGTGTTTTAAGTTCTTTGTATAAAGCATTAAAATTATCTTTCTAGCTTTTTAAAATGTATACTTAATATTTATAATGAAAGTGATTCAAAATCAGGAATGCTTATGCCAGTGACTTAAGTAATTATTTATGATAAAGTAAAAAAGTCTGACATAAATGTGTAAGTGAAATAAAATAGTATAAATGTTTTTTTTTATAATGGTTTCTTTTCCTACAAAAATAAACAAAAATTCTCAAATTATCTACAGATAATGAAGAGGTGTTTTCTATTTCCCTGACTTTAGAAGTGTTTCTATTACTTTTTTAAATAAAGCAATTCATTGCATTATTGATGTAACTGAAAAAATTAATCATGTGCTAGGACAATTTGACAGACAGACAAATGAAACTTGACCTCTAAATCACACCATATTTCAAAGTCAATTCCAGGTGGATTTGAAACCTGAGTGTGAAAGGTTAATGTAGGAAGATAACATAGGAAAATACCTTTATAATCTAGGAGTAGGAAAGATGTCTCAAACAGGACACACAAGGTCCTAACAATGAAGGAAAAGTTGATAGACTAGACTGTGTTGAAATGAAGAACACCTGTTCATCAAAGACATTATTATGAAGGTGAAAAGGCAAAGCAGAGTGGAGGAATATATACTGTACAGGTTGGGGCCAAAGTGGGTTAACAGTTGTGAGTATGAGAAACAGATTTTACTTTTATATTATTATTTATTAATTACTAGTGGCCTGGTGCATAAAATGTGGGCACATTAAAAGGGAATTAGAGGGAATATTTTAATATTGCTATTTGCCCTTTAGAAGTGTCAGAGAGGAAAGAAAATTAGGAAAATGTATATGAATATCTTGCTCCTGTCAGAATCTGGGGCACACGCCCACCCGCGTGCACCTCGAAATTACATGAGACCTAGACCTGGCCGGCCCCACCCCTGTCAAGCCCCACTGGGCAGGGGGCGCAGCCTCAGGTCCCCTGGCACATCCTCAGACCCCCCCACCTTGGTGCCCCCAGCAGGGGGCACAGCCTGAGGTCCCCTGTCACCTGAGGTCTCCCATCAAGCCCCACCAGAGGAGGGGCACAGCCACAGGTCTCCCACCCCAGCCGGGCACCACAGACTCAGGTCCTTGCTGATGGCTCATTACAGCTCGTTATGGGAACCCTGCCTCCCCTGTGGGCGCAGCCATCTTGTGATGGTGTGATGGAGTAAGGGTTACTTTGCATATTACCTCTATTATATAGAATTGTATTTTCCATATGAACAACTGTAAACTGACTTTGGCCCCACCCTGTATATATATAGTGGGAAAATATATTGAACGTTTTCAATGAATTAAAGGTTATCCAGAAACAAAATGGGCAATACTTTTGAACAAAATACTTCACAAAAGAGAAAACCACTGGCTAATAAACATGAAGAGGTGCTCAACCCAGTAGGACACAGGGAAATGCAAATTCAAGCCTCAATGAGATACCACAACTCATGTACGAGAAATGGGGGCAATGTTCCCACTTTGGCTGCTACATGGACCTGTGTGGAAGGAGAGCACGGGGAAAGAATGCTCCCAGCAGCACTATTTGTAATAGCCAATACCTGCAAATCCATGAAGAAGATGTACACCAGGGGGTATACATCCCTCTACAGCAATGAGAGGAAACTGCAGCCACAGGAAGCAACACAGTTTCACAACATAGAATTGAGCAAATGAAGTCAAATGTGGAGGGACCAGGGAAGCAAGGAGGTATTACTGTGAGTGAAGAAAGTAATCCTTTTCAGGAGGGAGTGGTGAAGGGAAGGCCACAAACTGGCTTCTGACTGAGTGGTGGTTGCAACAGGTGTTCTCAGAGACAGAAATTCTTGAACCTGCACACCTGGGTTGTATGCACATGTTAGATTCCACAGCAAAAGGGTTTTTAAAACCACCTGGAATGTTAAGTCATTGCTTTACTTTAAAATATACCCTTTGCAAAGGGCATTCTCTTACAGCTTTATGGGTTTTGTAAGGTAGAGGTACATGTTAGTGGAAGATGAGATTAAGCAAACTGTTTCTCATTGGAAATCGTACCCCAGGATTACTATCACTCCTTCCTTCCACAAACGTTCCCATCATAACCCAAAGAGATCTTACCTTCTGTCCATACAGATTGGTTTCTATGAGTCATTTTAAAACTTAATACACCTGAAGCGTGTTGGGTTTAAGTGGTTTGTTCTGGAAAACACAGCCTTTTAAGAACGTGGGGCTTGTTTGGCTGTGGTTCTTCTACCTCTTTATTGGCACCGGTTCTCTCAGTCAACGCTCTGGAACTGCGCGCCCACGAGGCGAGCGCCATCGCGGGGCTGCTAGTGAGGAGGCGGGTCGTCGCTTCTGTCGGAGGCGAAGGTGCAGCAGCGGGTGGCCGGCTTCACCTTCCAAGACCCCGCGGGACCGCGAATCCGCGCACCTTTTCCCGATGATCTGCCATCTCGTTAGCTCCTGGGACAAGTGGGAACCCGAGACTCCGGAGGGCTCTGCGCCCGCGAGCCAAGCCTCCAAGCGGCCGGCCCCGGCCCAGCGCCGCTCGCGGGGGTGTCGCTCCCCGGCCCGGCGCCCCCGAGCGGAGGGAGAGATAAGGAGGGAGAGGGCGGGCGGGGCGGGGCGCGGTGACTGCGCGGAGCCGGCCCGCCCCTGCCTCCAGCCGGCATAGCGCCCGCCCGCCCGTCCGCCCGCGGCCGCACCGGAGCTCGTCCAGCCCCGCGCTCCGCTCGCCCGCCGCCCGCGCCCTCCCCCGCGGCTCTACTGCCCGGTAAGCCCCCCACCCGGTCAGGGGTCCCCCTCGCGCCCGCGGGGCTCCCTGCCCCCGCGCCGGGGCCCCAGCCATATCTGGGCAAAATATTCAGCTGTCGCCGCCGCCGCCGCCAAGAGGGACCGAGCGTGGCTTCCTCTATAAATAGCTGCCGCCTCGAGTTGCCTCCGGGGCTCCGGGGCCCGGGGGCCGGCATCCGACGCCCGGTCCGCTCCGCCGGCGCTGGTGGCCCTGCCCGGGCGCCCTCCTCCCTGCACCGCGGCGCCGCGTCTGTCTCGGAGCGGAGAGCGCACCGGGCTGGGGGGCCTCCCCTGCTGGGCTCCAGGTGCCCGCCCGAGCCCGCGGCTCCCGACAGTCCGGGGTGCGAGAGGGGGCTTGGGCGGGCGTGGGGTCCGGGCGCGGGTGCGCCTGTTCGCGCAGGAAAAGTTTCCCCAAGAGCAGGAGACGGCGAGGTTGAACGCGCGCGGCGCGCGCGCCTCGGTGGAGCGGGAAGGAGCCTGGAGGCTGGCGCCCCGCGTTGTTGCCGACTCACCGGGCGCCCTTCGCTAGCCCTCTCCGTTCTCCGGGACTCGGTTTCCCCATTTGTAGGGGCGGGATTTGGTTCCCGGGAGGAAGCGAGGAGCCTGGGCCGTGAGAGCAGCAGGACGGCGCTCCTCCAACCTGTTCACCTGCTCCTGCCCGGGACGTGGGGGGCACAGGCGTGGGGTTCGGAGACCGGGAACTCGGTCCCTCCAACTCGGTCGGATTCTGAAACCTACCAGGCCCCTGGGGCAGCTAGGCTGGGCCGTGCACCCGCCGGAGAGGGCGCCCCGTGGTGATGATGGCACCATGCGGGGTAACAGCGACCCCCTTCGCTAGGCAGCCTGTGACTCCAGCAGCTTTAGACCAAAGAACTGGGCAGGGCCAGAGGCTCCAGTCCAGCTGCTCCCTCGCCTCAGTTGCCCTAATTATGATGCAGCCTCCAAGGGGAGCAGACACCCCCCTTTATCCCCACCTCTTCTGCTGTTAGGACCGGCTCTTGGCTCCACCATTACCCTCTCAGACTTTTGGAGGTGATGTGGCCCAAGCTCGTCTGCACCCTAATCACAGAAATAAACCCTAGCCAAAGCCCTGGGCCCTCAGCGGGAGCACCCCCAAAACTCCCATCTAGACTTCTCCCAGGGGTGACAGCCGTTTTGTCCGCGAAGGGCCGTAGAGCCCCCCCCTCAAGGTCAGGAGCCAATGGACCCACCAGGAGGTCTGCGGTCCCCACCAGCCTTTCTCACTCCTTTCCTGACCCCTCTGCTGCTGAGGCAGGTGTTGGGGATGGTGAGCGCCCCACCAGTGCCCCCTCTTCTTTGATCTGCTGCTGCCCGGGACTTTTCCTTCCTCAGACAGTAGCACCCTCATCCTGAAGTTTCATTTTTGTTCCTACTCTACTTTGTTATATATTTTCTCCAGTGTCATCTCAGAGCCTCACAGGGGAAATGGGGACAAGCAGTAAGGTTTTCATCAGGCCCAGGCGCACAACAAACAGGCAGAGAGTGAAAGCAAGGAAGGCGGAGGCTGCCGCTTCAGTGTTTTAATTCCCTTTAATGAGCCAGCCTTTCAAACCCGTGTGTGACTGTCTTGACCCTTGAGTTTCTCCCAGACTAAGTGGAAAGCCAGTGACCTCTAAAAATAGCCTCCACCCACCTTATCAGGGTCTCACACCTTCTCCCTCCTCCAGGGCAGGGCTGCTTGCTACTGCTCAGCAAAAAAACCCACAAAACAAACAAAAAAACACACACAAAAACAAGGAGTAGGTGGTGGCAGCTCTGAGTAAGGAAAAGTGGACTTGCTTGGAGGTTAGGACACCTGGCTCCAGCCCCAGCTCTGCCACTCACTCAGACTGACCATGAGCAATGAGGAGGGGGCCGAGATGGTCTCCAGTGGACCTGGAATGAAAAGGGCTTGGAGTTTCCTGGCAGACTTTTTAACATGAGAAGAGTGAAGTGCCAGGGATGACATGTGGGGGAACCCACTCCGTGAAGAGGAGGGAAAGCGTGGGAGAAAGTGGCTTCTCAAGAGCCGAGGTAGGAGAGGGGTTGGCAGTACCAGTTGCTGCACAAGGACAGAGGAGATGAGGGCTGAGGAGGGGCCACTGGCAGGGAGTCATGGGTGACTTTGGCCAAGGCATTGCAGGGGCTTAAAAAGTGGGATCTGCTACTGCCTTACAGGGCCTAGTGAGCCTGCCTGTCCATCTGATCCCCAGTTTTCTCCTCTGTACAATGGGATAATAATAGTGCCCACTTTATAGGGGTTGCTGTGGGAATTCAGGGTGATGATGCAGAGAAAGCCCTCACTCAGCCCAGTGCGTGGCACCTGCAGTAATATTTGTAGTGTTAGCGAGGGGAAGAGGCAGAAGCTAAGGGGAGCTGAAGAGGTGGAGACAGCCTGCTACTCTTTCTAAAAGCTTGGATGAGAAAGGGAGGGAGAGGGAAGGTATTAGGAGGTGGAGACAAGGCACAGAGGAGAGGCAGGTGTTCCTGGGATGAGGTGTGTGAGAAGAGACGGAAGGACCAGGAGAGAGGAAGAGGGTGAAAAGAGAATCTAAGGGGCATGCACATGGGTGGACTGAGGACCTTCCTTAATAACCTGCTGGATGTCACAGGCTCTGGAATCAAGCTGAGCAGAGGCAGGGTAAAATGAGGCCTGTTTACTTCTGGCTCAGATCCTCCTTGGAAGACTTGAGTGTCTGCAGAGGAGGGTGCTGATGGGCCACGAAGGGTAGTTTGACTCTGCCCACGGGCCTCGTGACATTGGCTCGCTTATTTCTGAAATGACATCATCTATTGATGACTCCTGCTTAGCCCAGCCATAATGGCCTTTTCCAGTTAATGTTTTGATTTTTCGGTCTTACTAATGGACCAGCCAAGCTGCCAACATTTCTAAAGAGGCCAGTTCACTTTTTTGCTTAAAGCCGGAACACCAACTAGATCAATTATTTGGCTGCTGGGAGACATTACCAGCTTAAAGCCACAGACCTCTTTCTACGGCAAAACAGGAATCAGATAGCATGATTCAGGGGCCGTTTCTTCTCTTTGTTTTGTTTGTAAAACCCACCGTTGGTTAATCAGGACAGGACCTGACTCTCTCTGCTCTTAGTGGTAATGAAAGGAAGAGCTCCCTGGGGTCAACCTTGGACTCTCTGGGAGGTTTTCTTTGATGTTTAGGAGGTGCTAGGTCCATGTCTGATCTAAAAATCTAAACAAATGCAAGCATTTCTCTTACTTCCTCTTTTCTTACATCCTCTTGATTTTTTCTCAGAGAAAAACAGATTTGTGAAAGGGCTGGGCATTAGGAGAAATGGGGCAGGGGGGAAAGGGAGATGGGGGGGTGTGGAGGCAACCCCAGTTCCTCTGTCCTATCTCAGCTCTCCTTCTCAAGGTCCTTATCCCGAGTCTCTTGTCACTCTGGAACTCCTAGGGTGGTGACCCCAGGGCATTCCTGGAGATGATTCTGGTGGATGATGAGTTGCGGCCACCGGGTGTTCACTCTCCATGCCCATGGGAACCGGGGAAGCAAAAATGCCTCTTGGCCTCACTCAGCCTCCTTCGTGGACTCATCTCTCCTGCCCGTTCTTAAATGTTGGTGCCACTCTCGACCCTATTCTCTCTTCACTCCGTACTCTCCTAGAATCCCATTCACTCTATGGCTCCAAGCGCCCCTGTAAACTAACAACTCCCAAGTTCATGTTTCCAGGCAGGACTGCTCTCCGGTGACTCCTGCCGATAGGACAAAGCCAATAAAACATCCCAAGGGCACGTCACCACCAACAGGCCCAGACTCGGGCTCATCATCACCCAGTCCTCCTCTGGTGTCTCCTCTCGGTCAGCAGTAATACCATTCACCCAGACGCCCAGCAGAAACCTCCCTTCCCTTTGCCACCCCATTCCTTTGGTCAAAAATCCTGCCAATTCTACCTTCCTCCATATCTCTCCTGTTCATTTCTGTCCCCCATCACTACCCCAGACCATTACTTTGCCATCTCTCCCCTGAACATTGTCAGAGACTCTGTAAGGCCTTCCCACCTTACAAGTCTTTTCTTCTGTGCTGCTGTGAAAAGGTCTCATAAAATGTAGCTATGACCGTGTTGTTCCCCCCCCCCCTTTGAGTTCTCCCCGTATCCTACCAGATCCCTTAGCATTGAACACCAGGATCATCTAAGACCTGGCTCCAAGCCACTTCTCCAAAATCATCTCTTGGCACTGCCATAAATTCTTGTCATGGTGCAAGCATACACGCCTTCATACCTCGCTGCCTTTATCTCTGCTGTTCCTTCTGCCTAGAAAGCTGATCTCTCCCTTCTGAACATGGTGAGCTTGTAGTTACCCTTTAAAGCCAAGCTCCCATTGCCTCATCTGTGCTCCCACGGCCCCCCGCATGGACCTCAGAGAATCGCGTAGTGTGCGCTACAGCCTTATCTCTGACTAGACTAATAGTTCCTTGATAGAGTTTATGGCTCATTTCTGCTCAGAGCTCTTTATGGGTTTTTTTTTCCTTCCTTTCTTTTTCCCCTTCCCTCCAATCCTTACAAGAGGATATATTTAGAGAGAGGGAGGGAGGGAGGAGGAGAGAGAGAGAGAGAGAGAGAGAGAGAGAGAGAGAGAGAGAGAGAGAGAAACAGCAATATGAGAGAGAAACATTGATCTGTTGCCTCCCATATGCATCCCAAACAGGGATTGAACCCACAACCTAGGCATGTGCCCTGACCAGGAATTAAACCCATAACCTTTTGATGTATGGGACAATGCTCCAATCAACTGAGCCACCCAGCCAACGTGTACTTTATACTTTAATAAATGGCTGACCACTAAATGAATGCATGAATGAGTAAGCATAGGAAAGCTCTGTGATAACTATGACAGTCATACAACATCAACTACTATCTACATGTGTTCTCCCATCCCACCAAACCCATGAAAGTAGAAACCACACCTATTCTGGTCCCTCACTGACTCTGCTGCCCCTGACAGCCTCATCAGAATAAATAGAACAAATCCATTATCTCATTTGAAACTCAGTAATACTGTAAGGAAGAAGGACAGGTCTTATTACTCCATTTTTGTAGATAGGACAGTGAGCCCCAATAGAATTGTTCCAGGTCATCCAGTTGGGTGTATATTCCAGAAAAAACAAATGGCTCTCCAGGGTTTGGTAAACTTGAGAAATGAGAGCCCTGTGTTCTATACTAATGCTGCTCTAGTGGTTGAGTCACTCGGAATCTCATTAAAAATGCAGATTCTGGCTCAGTAGGCCTGGGAGGGACCTGAGATTCTGAATTTCTAATAAACTCCTTGTTCCTAATGAGCTCTAATAAGCTTATTCAGTAATAAGCTTAACAATTCCTAATAAGCTTTAATAAACCTAATAATGTGATGCTCATCCTGCATACACATTCATACTTTGAGCACCAAAAAGAGCGCCAGTTATCCCAAAGTTTTCCCTTGACTGTTGCATTTAGATAGTGTTCTTATTAAAGTCTATAAATGAGTTCCATTAAGCCCTGACTCAAAATCAAAGTCTCTTTCTGTTTTTTGTTTTCTTTTTCTTTGTTTGTTTTAAATGTAGTTCATGCGGGCACTCAGAGCATGATGGGCCACAAGGGGAGGTGCACAGAACAGGTGCAGCACATGCCCCGCCCCCATCTGTGGTCACACACGTGATGGAGCACTAGGATGGGGCACGTGATTGGTGGGAGGGGCATGCAGTGGGGCACGCGACAATTCATCTTGCCTCCCTTTGTTCAGTGAGTACACTGGTAGGATGAATTTTTAGAAGTGGACTTGCTGGGTTAAGGGGAGTGTGTTTGGATAGATACGGCTCACCTTGTCTTGACAGAGGGTAGTACACCCATGTGGATCCCTTCCGTGTGAGAGCACTGGTCTCCTCCGCATCTTGGGAACACGGGAAGGACTAGGGCTTTTCTCTTTGTCAACCCGGGAGAGGAACACTGATGTCTCATTTCTCAATGGACTTCTCTATAGTTATGAGTGGGCTTCGTATCTGTTCAGAGGCTGATTCGCCATTTGTATTCTTAGGTGAATTGCCTGTTCCTTTCCTCTTCCTAAATTTTTGCTGGGATGTTTTTTATTATCTATCTGTCTATCTATATTTTTGCCTATTAAACAAACTAACCCTTTGTTCATTGTGCAGAAAGTATTTTTCCCCAATTTGCCATTTGCCTTTTGGCATTGTTAGTGCTAATTTTCACATCGGTTTTTTAGAAACTATAAGACCACTCTTCATAAAGGTATGAGGCAAGGTGATAAGGTCTGTGTTTGTAAAATGCACAACAAGAACAGGGGTGAGCTCCGCACGTTTTTCTACAAGCCAGTTTTGACCTGCCAGTGGTTTTGACTCATGACTGTCAAAACGAATTATCCTGCTAGGCATTCATTCGTTTATTCAACTAACAGCCTTCAGCCCCCGAGAGCCATGTGTTGGGCCATGGGAAACAGAGATACTTGCCCTCAAGTAGCTTTCAGTCTTAGGTGGGGGGTTTCAATGAGAGGATACCTCTGATGGCAGAACTCTGACGACCTCTCCCATTTGTATTAAGACATTTGGTTGCTAGACGCCTTTTAAGCTGATATGGAGAAAGATGACACAGAAGAGACAGAGGCTGGTGGGAGGTCACAATGGCCAGAACTATGGAAGTTGAAGAGATGTGGGGAGAGGAAGCCATAGAATGGAAAGCGACATGGTTTGCAGAGCAGGTGGGCAGGGCAGTGGGGGCAGAGAGATGATTTCAAAGTCATTTCCTGGAATCCTGTTACAGTGACTGATGCAGCGACTCAGACACCATAATGACCTCAAGAGATGCAGAATAAACACACATATAGGCCTTTCTGACTTCACCCACTGGACATGGTTGATGGACCTGGGGACCTTTGAGGCTCAGTGTGCCCTGGGCGGGAGCTGGTAGCAACTGCAGAGAGGGATGGAGTCACTGTGTTCAGCTTCTCTGGTTTTTCAGAAGGTGCTTTCCCATGTGACAAAGAGAATGAGATCAGCCAGGGAAAATAAACGCACACAGGCCCGAGAGGTCTTTTAAAGACTGCTGGTCTCTGAGTCCCCATTCTGTCCACTCAGTGGCCCCAGAAATGTTTTTCATAATAGAAGCAGTTCTTGAAGGGCCTTAAATCTCAACTTGTCAACTCCCAGTGACTACATACCCGCTGTACTTTTCCAGTTATGTGCCGTTCAAACACAGACAAAGCTAATCTATGGTTTTAAAAGTCAGAATAGTAGTTACCATGTAGGGAGATGGGTTGGGAAGGGGGTGTGAGAAAACTAGAAATGTCCTATGTCTTCATCTGAGTGTTTACATAGGTGTGTGCCTATGCGAAAATTTAGTCAGCTGTCCCCTTAAGATTTGCACACTTGGCTGTATACTGTATAACCAATTCCTTATTTAAAAAAAAAAAAATAGCTCTCCAACCAAAAGTAGGAGCCCAGAACTGAGCTCCAGCCTGTCCAGCATAAAGCCCAGCAAGACTATCCTCACCCCTGCTGTGGCCACTGTACTTTCATTCATGCAGCAGAGATAGCATCCTGACTCTTGGGACCAAGGCTTCACACTATTGACTTACGTTTGGGGGAACAGTCACTTGAGAACCCCCAGATCTTTCCATGGCTATTCAACCCTTCTAGGGCTTGCGGGGCTAGCTTGTTGGGCTGGTGCTTTGTGGGACTGAGGCAAGGGCATAAAAACCAGCAAGCTGAACTGCATCATCCTTTACCTCATTTCCCCTTCATAGCACCCTCGAGAGGTACCTGTTGTGCCCTCACTTTACAAACAAATCCATGAGACAGTGAGTGACATGCCTGAGGCTGCCAAGCCAGTAAGAGCCAAAGCTGGGTTTTAGCCCAGGTCTGCAGGACCCTAGTGCAAGCTTTCACCTTTTACCAGGCTGACCGGACAGGAGGCTCATTGGTAAAGTGGAGCTAATGACCATCTGAGGGTAGTGGATGAAGAGATGATGCATTTGACATTACCCCAGGGATCCTTAACTAAGCTTCCTAAGGGCCGGGGACTCCCTTATTAATTTTTGTTTCTCCCACAAAACCCACACTGCACACAGTAGATCTTCAATAAATATTCAATCAGGTTGTGGAAACTGAGATCCGGAGAGGTACAGCAACTTGCTTGAGGTCACACAACAAGTCCTCAACCAAAGTCAGGACTTGTAACCAGCTCCACTCCCACCTGAGCTCCTTCTGCCATTGTACATGGCCCCAGCTTCCTATAGATCCAGGGGGCAGAGATCCCAACGATATGGAAGAAAATAGGGAGGAAAAGAACCTTGTGGGGTAAGAAAAGGCTGAGCCTGGCCCTGGGGCCTTCAGGGCAGGTGTCCTGGGAAGAGGGCTGTCCGCTGTGTGGCTGCACAGAGCCCTTTTCTCATTTAACCCGTGCTTGGTTACATGCTCTGCAGATGCTTTCTTGAAATTCTTCATTTTATCTTTGGGTTTCTATTTTTAAATGAGGCCCCATTGACGATGGCGTATGTGCCAGCGCTTGGAGCCTTGGCTCAGAGGAGGACCCAACTCCTGCTGCCTCTTTGCTTCCTGGTGATGTTTCTTAGACTCCAGCTGCCTCACCTCCCGTCACCCCCCAGAGTCCCACTAGCCTCTCTTCCCCACCCACACTCAGCTTCCATTGGGGCTCTCTGCATACTCCCCTCTTCGTTGCATTCAGCTGGCAACTCTGGGGGGGGGGGGGCAGGGGGGGACGGGAAGCCTCTATCTCTACCCCTGATCCAGGACTTAGGCTCCATGTGTTGGGCAGTGGCCTATGGGAGGTGAAGATGCCTGGCCCAGCTGGCAGCCACTGGACTTGGTATGAATTGCTCTGAGACGTATCATGTGGGCACCTGTGTAGACAGTGACATTAAATGGTACATTTTAAAACACCATGATCGGTCAAGAGAGAGACCAGGAGGGAAAGGAAAAACTTCCTGTCTCAGTACCTGTAATAGCACTTTCCCTCCATTTTTGAACGGTGGGCCCCACAGTCTCATTTTGCACTGGACCTGGCCAGTTCCATGGCCAGCCGTGCTTGGGAGAGAATCAGCAGGGCAGGGGGAGCGGCCAGGCCTCACGCAGGGCGCCCTGGGGAAGCGGAAGGCAGGGGGCTGGGCCCTAGGCGGCTGGGGGAGCCCAGTCTTTTCAGTCCGGCTGTCTCCCTCTCCCTGTCTGTCTGGATGGCCTCATGGTGACGACACGCCCAGGTTGCAGGGTACGTGAACCTGCAGGCCTGAGAGTGGTTCATGTTTTATAAGCTGCAAGGGTCTCTACGCAGCAGCGTGATTGTTGGTGTAATGATTGCATCGCATTTTAAGTATTTTAAAATGTAAACATTGAGGAAGCCCCCAAAAGCTGCCATTACCCGCTACCTACCCCTTTCACACCTACCCACCCCCACCGTCCGCAGTCAAGGCCAATTTACTATCTTCCCTGCGATCACTGGCCTGGGGTAGAATATGCTTGTCCACCCTGCTGCTGGGGGACTGTCCCCAGGACTGTGTTCCTGACGAATCTGCAGTCGTGGTGCCTCGACTGGGAGCCAGGCCAGGGCTGCGCACGGAGATGGGGAGCAGGTTAGAGGTGATTGCTGCCCTTGCCCGCCCAGGCCCAGCCTGGGGGGTGAGAGGAGTAGGAACCACAGTCTCCTCTGCAAGGTGGGGAAGCACTGCTTTCA
>PVJC01024163.1:0-25874 GCA_004026665.1 Murina feae
TATAAATACAATTGATTCTTCTACGTTGATCTTTTAGCCTGCAACCCTGCTAAACTCACTTATTAGTTCTAATAACTTATAGATTCTCCTGTGTTTTCTACATGGATGATCATGTTGTCTACAACTAAAGTTTTAATTATTTTTCCAATATTGATGCATTTAATTTCTTTTTATGCCTATTGCACTAGCTAGACCCTTAAGTGCAAAGGTGAACAGGGCAGATGTTGAGGCGAAGAGATATCCTTCTCTTGTTCTGGATCTAAAGGGGTGGAATATCGCTCCTCACCACTAAGTAGCATGTTATCTGCTGTGTTTTTTATAGGTGCTCTTCCTTCCCTTCTATTCCTAGTTTGATAAGAGTTTTTATAAGGAATATAAATGGCAAGTAATAAATGTTAAAACTTGGGTGAAAATTTGATTGGAAATGGCCACAATACCTGTCTATCTTATTCTGCCCTTCGCAATGTGGCTGCTTCTCCACCATCAAGAGGTGAGGTCTCTCCAACCCTTGAATCTAGACTGACCATCCGACTGGTTGTGGCCCATAGACGGTGGTAGGAGTGATGTACCAATTCTTGGCTGTTTTAAAATGTACCCCAGATTTTTTAACCAGGTATGGTAAGACACGCAGACAAAGAAAAGATTGCTATTAAGGAAGAAGTTTATACTCACAGATTTCTGGACACAAGAGACACCACACACCACACAGACACTGGGGAAAGCACCAGGATGGGGCAGGGGTAGAGGAGGGGATAGCGTGGTAGAACTTTCATTAGCATTCTCACAGGAAGGAATGGGCAGGGTGAGAGAGGTATGCTGAATAACCCTAGCTCTGGCTACGGGAGTGGTCCCTCGATATCTGGTAACTGGCTCTGGGATCATTTAGGGCAGGGGGAATAGTGACTTGGTATGTGAGAATTAGAGGTGGGGGAGTTCTGGGTTGATTGGTTTTTACAGGGGAGTCATGATAACTAGGACTTAGCCCCAGGAGAAGAAGTTTCTCTCGAACCAATGCCAGGACATCAAGAATCCCGAAGATAAGAGTACTACTTAGTGGTTGAACATTGACCTATGAACCAGTAGGTCACAGTTAGATTTTGGGTCAGGGCACATGACTGAGTTGTGGGCTCAATCCCCAGTAAGGGGGGTTTGGGTGGTCCAGGAGGCAGGCAATCGATGATTCTCTCTCTCTCCCTTCCTCTCTGAAGACAAGTCTGGGCTGACCTGTTGTCAGATGAAGCCACATGAAACAGCAATGAGCCATCCCAGCTGAGCCCATGCTAAACCAGGAAGCCCCAGCCAATCCACAAGCTAACTGCAGGAATAGAGTGTACCCCATGAGATCAAATCAACCCCAGATCAGCAGAAGTACCCAGCTTACCCACACACTCTAAGCTAAAGAAGTGCTTATTAGTCTAAGTTAATAAACCTGAGGGTAGTTTATGATGCAGTATCAGCTAACTAATTCGCCACATCTCTCTCACTGCATAACTATTAGATTCAGTATATGCCTTGCAGTATTTTGTCTAATACCTTGACTCTCCTCAATGACCTTCTCCACCATCTTGGTCCCTGAAATCCCACAGGTGTTCTCCCCTGCCTAAAGACACTACAACTGCCCTAGCCAGTTTGGCTCAGTGGATGGAGCGTTGGCCTGCGGACTCAAGGGTCCCAGGTTTGATTCCGGCCAAGGGCATGCACCTTGGTTGCCAGCACATCCCCAGTGGGGAGTGTGCAGGAGGCAGCTGATCGATGTTTCTCTCTCATTGATGTTTCTGGCTCTCTATCCCTCTCTCTTCCTCTCTGTGAAAAATCAATAAAATATATTCTTTTAAAAAAAGAAACTACAACTGAGTTAGTAAATGCATTTCCCTCCTTCAGGGTGTCCTTTGTTCAACCACTCAACAAACGTATCAAATGTGTCTACTATATGTGCCAGGCCCAGAAGAATGGATGGTGAATAAGATAGACAAAGAAACTGCCACCAAAAAAGCATGGAGGCAATATGAAAATTAAATAAATAATACAGCCAGGTTAAACATAGCATTCCGCTCAGAATTTGCACCATTCTGCATATAAAGTATCCCAACCTGTGATTAAGCTGCAGCCACGGGGCTCAGCCACAATGCTCAGAGCCCACCTGAGGAGAGAGCAGGTGCTCAGAGGGAGGGGAGCTCACACCCACTGTGAACAGCTGGGCTTGCTCTGCACAGTGGGAGCGCAGGCTCAGAATCAGAGGTAAGCAGAGGTCTTTCATAGGTCCCTGGGCTTGTGCTGACATGTGATGGCAGGGCCTGCCTCTCCACACAAGGCTGGGAAGACTTCCACTCTCCTGCCCATGAAATGCACCTTAGAACCAAATCAGGGTGAGAAGAGGGGGGGAGGGGCCAGCAGCAAACATTTTCTGGTTGTCTGTGGTCTGCAGGGGAAGCAAACACTGTCCAGCTGGACCTGCTGACGTGAGAGGCACCATGGCCAGTGGGGAACTCATGGCCTTTGTGGTCAGGCAGATGTGGTGTGAAATTCAGCTCTTAGGAGCTGTATGACCCTGCAGCAGCCGCTCAGCAGCTCTGAGCCTCAATTTCCTCACCTAACCACCACTGAGATTATTTGTTAGAAATAAATAAAATTATGAACACAAATGTCCAGTCCCTTGTTAATAAATGAAGTGACAGACATGGAGTCTGTAAATACATGAATTTCTATGTTTTCTCTGCTTACCTCAAACTTGGAGCAGGCCTCAGCTGTCCTGGACCTTGAGATAGAGTCCTCCTGCTTCTGACCCCAGGAGAAGACTGGCTTACCCAACACATATAAAAGCCACCTCCTTCATGCCATGCCCAGATTCTCTCTGTGCCAGTCCCAGTGGCTCTGCCTCAGTCTCAGATCCTCCCCAGTCTTCTCTGCCCCTATCCTTGAATTTTCTCCAATGCCCTTGGGTCATCCCCCTCACTCATATGTAAGTTCCCTGGTTCAGAAGATGATGCAAGGTCATCTCCATATTCCATATGGTACAGGCTGGGTCCTCAAGGAATGTTGTCTGTTGTGAGACTTGAGGCTGCCTATAATTGCTAGACAGGAGAGCAGTCTGCCTCTCACATTCCCCTGGGCTTAGTTCAACCTTTTCCCCGGGACCATAACCGGATGGATGACCAGGAGCCCAGCACACAGTAGGAGCACCTACTAAGGTCAAGAACTTTACATTTATTCATTCATTTGCTCATCACAGTAAGCCTGTGGGGTGGCAGTACCCATTCCCATTTTGCTGGTAAAGGCACTGAGACTCAAGCACTAACTTGGCCCAGGGCTCATGGCAGGTGTGTTCTGGGACATATTTAAATCAAGGGCTCCCTGGCCCCCAAGCCCTGTAATTGCTCTGCACCTTGGTGGACTTGTGTGGCCATGGAGAGAGCTCTTCCCAGCACAGCTGTAGATGAGGTCTCACATGGTCCTGGAGGAGAGAGGGGAGGGCCCTGAAGACAGACCACCAGGAGGGAGAGGCAGGGCAGGGCTGGGCAGGTAAACCTCCACCAGGGTCAGCCAGCCTGGGTCTCAGCCTCCGCTCTCTCACCCACACACTGCTGACCATTTAGCTCCTCTGAGCCTCAGTTTCCCCATCTGTAATCCTGGGCCAAAGGCCTGTCTCCCTGGGACTCTGTGAAGATTGCATATGAAAGTGCCCAGTGCAGTGTTCGGCTTTGTGAAGATTGGCTGGAACTGAACCTCGTCCCCTGTGATGTGATGACCTGAGAGTAGGATCTGTGTTCTGATGCCCAAACTCTGACCTTCATGCCCTCCCTCCCTGTAGAGGCTAAGCCAGAGCCCTCCTCTTGGACTCTACAACCAGTCATGTCACTTATGGTGCCTCCCGTGGCCATGCACCGTCACATCATTCAGAGATGATGGAATTCATCACTCCAGGGATGACTGCAGCTCCACACGAGCTCCTTTCCCATCCCCATCCTTCCCTCTGGGCTGAGTTCAACCTTTCCCCCAGGACCATATCCAGCTGGGTGACCAGGAGCCCAGCACACAGTAGGAGCACCTACTAAGGTCAGGTACTTTACATTTATTCATTCACTTGCTCATCACAGCAAGCCTGTGGGGTGGCAGTACACATTCCCGTTTTGTTGATTCTGTCTGTGATTCTGTCTCTTGCACAATAGCTGGGCACGTTTACAGAGAATTCCTCATGGCTGGTCCCTCTGAGGACTCCTGTGCATTTCCTGTAATGACATTCATTAGTCCATCTGACATCAATAATACTGTTCTAAGGTTAATATGTTTCACTTAAGGAGAATTTATTTTCAGTTAGAAAAACTTCTGAAAAAGCATGTTTTCTCCTGATGCACAAAGCTGGTGAGTAGATTAATACCAGGCTTGAAAGACTGACCGAGAAACTGAGTCTAACCAACTCCTTTTTCTTCTTCAGATACGAACTGCACTTGAATTCATTTGAGTTAAACTTGTCCTTTCTTAAAGGAAGAAACAGGAAGGAGATCCCCACATGGCTATGTGACTTGTCTCCTCTGTGCTTGTTTGTCTCCCTCCCCTAATCCACCAGCCCCAGCTCCACGGAGACGAAAAGGCCAAAGAACAGCTATGAGGAGTGGGGAAAGCAGTGCCTGAAGCTGAGCAGCAGGAAGGGCCAGAGCACTAAAGGGGAGATAGAGACAGCAACCACAGTGAACAAATCCGGGAGTCCAGCTGGCCCATCTCTGTCATTGCCAGCCTTGTGCGGTCACTGAGCACAGCACCTAGTGGACACTCAATAGATATTTGTTAAATAAGCTAAGTAGATGCTCAAAAAATCGCTCTTATTTATACAAGGAACCACATGATCTCAAGAGAGAGGTAGGTGCCCAGTGTCCCAGACACATCTAGGAGCTGAGTCACTGTGCATGCCTCCTGGCCTGAGGGCCAAGGATGATCTGACAGTCAATTTCCTTTGATGAACTGATCAGTGGATATTCCCAAATCACTTTCTCCAGGGGCACTTAGAGCTGATGCCAACCATGAGATGCCGGCCAGGACTTCGCCCAGGAATTGGCTTCCATGCCATCCTGATTCAATGCTGTGTCTGCCCAAAGAACAGCCAGCAGGAAGAGGCTCAGCACCTCCCTGCTCACTCTCTTCAGCCAAGCCCAGCCCTGTTGCCTCTGCATTCAGGTCAGGATGGGAGTGTTTGCTGTGGAATAGTGTGGATTTTACAGGAATGCAGAGGTTATTTCAAACCTCATTCTGCCACACCCAACCTGAGAAAGCATGGGCAAGTCTCTCCACCACTCAGGCTGCATTTGCTTAGTTGTAAATGGTGATAATGTTGTGCTCTTTATTGGGTCACCGAATGAATTAAATGAAAATATACGTGTAAGCTGACTAGCACAGTGAGTGCTCAGTGACCATGTATAAAATCGAATTGAAAGAGGGGCTGATATCATCAGGTATAGCCTCCTCAAATCTATCCTCCCTGCTGCTCTTCAGCCCAAATGATTCCAGTTGTGGGTCTGAGCCAGGGTTCCCCTGCCCTTCCCGACCCATCTCTTCCACACTCTTGGCCTCCCACCCTGTTGGCTGTAGCTGCTCATTCGGGGTCCTGACAGCCAGCCCATTAAAGGTCTTGGGTAATAAGTTGACCATAACATGTGAGTGCTCCCTTTACTGGATCCAAAAACGTCCTCCCCTGAATCATATAAAGATATCAAAGCTGATGAAGAGAACTTGGCTCTAGCATCCTTTTTGCTGGACCACCCAAGCCTCAGTACCTCATCAGAGAGAAAATAGAACTATCCCATTATTCACCACTGCTGTCCTGTCTACCAAAGGCCCTTGTCATCATATATGGTTTCCAAGGCTTGGTGGGGAGAGCACCAGGCGTCTGATTAGAGAGCAGGAGTAACGATTCCGGGGTAGCTAGAGTGCAGCTCTTAATGGTGCCCTTTTCCCCTTGGTATAGGGGCCTGTTGGTAGGAACTGGCCCTCACCGTCTTTCAGGACCTTGGACACCAGCCATGCTGACCTAGACTCTAACCCTAGCTTCTGTGGGTCTTCTATGACTCAAGGAATTGTAAATTCACATAGTGAAAAGGAATCTCAAAGGCCCTCTTAGTCTCTCCTTCATTGTACAGTGAAAAGATGCCAGGAGTGTTGATTTACTAGTGATGTAAGTTGATAAAATGGTCACTGGACTAAAAGACCCACATCTTAAATCAGCTTTATGTGCCCCTGGGGAAACCAATCCCCTCTATGACCAACAGCACCCTTACATTCTGTGATTTGAGGATGCCCAGCTTGAGGTAACATGCAGGTGATATCCCTGAGTTGCACAGCCCTAATTCTGTCCTCACATGGGAAAAGGGGCCCAACAGGCTGGCAAGTCTGCTGACTGCCCACCATATTTTTGTCTTTCAAGTATGTTGTCCCTTCTCTTCTCCTATGTAGAGGATTCTTGAGGAGTGGCTAATGAATAGTAATATTCACCAACAACAAACTGAAAGATTTTCTAAAAGTTTATTTAACAGACTTCATGAGAGTGAAATGGTGTCCAGGTCAAGAAAGCAACTCCCAGGTCCAGAGGATGTTCTAGCTGGAATTGTCTTGGCAATTGTTCAATCCAACTCTCTGCATTTAACAGATAAGGAAACTGAGGCCCTGGAAGAGAAAAAGACTCACTCAGGGTCCCTATGTGAGTTAGAGTCCAAGCTGAAACCAAAACCAGGATCAGTTCTCAGCCCCCAGTCAATATCCATGTCCACTTCCTCCACACATGCTGGAAACATCAACCCGAAACACTGCAGTCACATCCCTGGGCTGAAGACCGAAAAAATCAGCCCTGGCTGTGGTGAGAACTATGATGAGGCCAGTGGTTGAGCATCACTATGTGTTGGCTTCTTTGCACGCATTCTTCCACTGACCCTTCGAAGTCTATGGAATAGAGACTCTAAGCAGCTCTATGAAATAACTCTCAGTGTTAGCGCCATTTTGAAGGTGAAAAGACTGATGATAAAAGACACTTGGCTGGTTGGTATGGATCTGAGATATGCGTCAGGGTCTCGCTGCACCAAAGCTAGTGCTCTTCACGACTATGGTCTTCGTCTCTCAAAGGCCCCCACGCCAACTCCAGCGTCACCCTATTCTCTCTACCCCATGACACCCTACCTCACTCCTCAAGATAATCTTTACTTCTCCAGTTGATGGAATCCCAGGTATAACAATTCTTTGAACCATAAGCCAGCCTTCCTAGAACATCAATAATACACAAAGATTTGGTGGGAGATTTTTTTTTTAATTCAAGAAAATATAAATACATAATGGAATAGAGTGAAAATTAACATGACTTTTTAAAAGATAAGTGAGCAGGTGCCATAATGTTCTCTTCTGTGGTGGCTCATTGCTGTCAATATCCCCAGGCTCCCAGAGAGCATTCACTGCCCTTGCCCTAAGGGGGGTCTTGCAAGAAAAGCTTCAGGAACGTTGTCCATAACACTAACCAGCATCCCAAGCCCTCATAACTCTAATCCCTCTGGGTCAACTGGACCATGGGAGGCGAGAGCCATGAGTGCACCGGGGAAGAGGACTCCAGGCCTTGAGAACCACAGGGAAGGAGACAAGTGGGAGAAGGATGCCCATGCAGCTGGGACAGAGTCAGGGTGTGGGGGGGTGATAGAGGTCACAGGGATCTTGGGGACCAAGAGAGGACTCTGGCTTTAACCTGGGGAAGATGGGAGCCATGGAGGGCATGAGCCCTGGGCAGTGTTTGCACTGGCAGGCACGTTCAAAGACTCTTATCCTGGGGAGAAGAGACCACAGGGAATAATGGAGAAGGTTGTGCAGCTCCCATCCTAATCCAGGCAATGGTCATTGTGATCAAGGTGAAAGCTTACATGAACATGCATTTTCCAGGGTCACTATAAGGACTATAAATGATGAATAATAATAAGACAAACAAATCACACTCAGCACAGCGCACGGGCATCGGGCTCTTCATGAGAAGGCAGGTTCCCAGGAACAAACAATAACGCTGAGGAAAACAGAAGGCAGCAGGAAAAGAGGAAGCCCAACTATGAGATGGATTGGCTCCATAAAAGAAGTCAAAGGTACGAATCTGAGGGAGCTGAGCAGGCCTAGGGGGACATCACTCATTCATTATGGACATCACTCATTCATAGTTACCGGGAGTCAGAACCAACTCAATGACACGTAGCACACACACAGTGCAGGGCACAGAGTAGGTCCCCAGGAAATGGTCGCTATTACTATCAGCAAATGGAAAATGCTGATAAATCCGAAATCAAATCTTGCAGCCACCTGATCACATCTCTCTGAGTCCAGCAGCTCCATCCAGTCTCTGGGAGGAAACTGAAAAATGAAACCCCTCCGACTGCAAAGAGAAATGGCCAGTGACGCAGTACAGCAGGGAATCTCTTCCCGAGGTCCTCCCATCGTTAGAGAACGGCTTGGAAAAGGGATAAAACACTCACATGTTTCACACATACAGCACATGCCCCAGGGACATATATCTGGAGCATTTCTAAGGGGAAGGTAACTTTTAGAAATAATCTGCTCTTTCTTGGTTGAAAAATAAAATTAAAAGTTGAGAAGTAACTTGAATTCTCCCAAATCAAACCCCTCTTTTTGTCACAAACTTCTTGGATAGAATTTTTTAAGCTGGATATAATTACATCGATTGTTATGTTCACATGGGCAATAGATCAAGTGTGCTTGCTTTGGAGTGAAACTGACAGCCCGTTTGGATCAGAAAATGTGGCTTTTGGTGGGATCTTAAAAGAAAATACGGCCCCAGGGCAGATTAGCCTCCAGCATTTCAAAGGCAGCGTTTCATGCCTGCTGGGTTTTCTTTTGTTAAGAGCATCAGTCAGAAAAGTCCCAGACCTGGTTGAACATGTCCCTGGAGCCTAGAGCAGGAGCCGCGCTGAACAAGGACATTCACTGTTCTCGGGCTGGAACTCCTGAGTGGAGCTGTTTGCCAAATCACAGTCGGCTGGGTGACCTTGAGCCCATGGAGCACTTCTCTGGGCCTCAGTTTCCCCCGCTGTGTAAAACGGGGGCTTGAGCCAGTTCTCTAACAGTCCTTCTGAGTCTAAAATTATAGTCAGTTAAGCCTTGGCAGTGTGGTTCAGTTGGATGTCATCCTTTACGCTGAAAGGGTGCTGGTTCCATTCCCGGTCAAGGGCACATGCCCGGGTTGTGGGCTCGATCCTGATAGGGGGCGTGCAGGAGGTCCAATAGATGTTCTGATCGAATATAGATACTGCTCTTTCTCTCTTCCTTTCCCTTCCTCCCTCTCTAAAAATAATTTAAAAGTATAATAAGTCAAAACCAAACCGAGATAAAGGAAGGTAAATGAGTAGGGAGTGGAAAGGAGGAAGGGAGAAGAACCCTCAAGGATGATGGACAGAGACAAAGTGAGGAGAGCACCATCCTCCATGAGAACATGATGACCAACCCTGTGATGAATGAGGCAGCAGAGTTTGTTAACCACCTTCACCGCCATCATCTCACTCAACCCTCCCCAGAGTCCCAGGTGGTGGGGGTCATCAACTCCGTCTCAGGACCTCTGAGCCCCAGACTCAGAGATGGTGCGACTTCCCTGGCATCACACTGCTAGAGAGTTAGAAGGAAAACAGCAGGGAACGTGGACTCATTGGCTGCAGCCCCCAGAGTGTGGCAGAGGTGAGACCCTCCCAGACCATCCAGCCCCCACTCCAGGGCCCTCTCCAGCAGTTACCTCCTGCTGGGGGCACTGGTGGAGTCTCTGTGTGTTCTAATCACCCAGACTGGTGCCTCTGGTTTTCCATCGCACAGCTAGAGGTGGATGAACTGGAATTTGAGTCCAAGTCTGACTGCTTTTAAAGCTCAGGTACTTTCTGTCCTATGACATCACCTATGCCCTCCACTCCACCCCCAGGAAACCAGACGCCAGGTTCTATGAGTTCTCTCCATGTAACGTTTCCTCTATTCATTTCTTCCTCTCAGATGTGACCATCCACCTTTGAGTCACAGCAAGAGAAGTCCAGGTTGTATCTCACACACCAGTCTGTGAACCCCACAGGGAAAGCCCACCTGTGGCTTATCAAAGGCCATCCACTGCTCAGCAGAAAGCCTGACTCAGGGGCTGCATCCCCCAGGAGGTAGGTCAGGATGTATGGGAGGCCCTTCCACCAGTGAAAGCTCCAGGGAGGGAAAGGCAACTGGGCTGGGCCAGGCCCAGGTGACGACACCCAGAGTGGCTTGAGAATGTGGCTTCAGGACCAGGGCTGGAAGGAGCCACAGCAGGAGCAGAGGAGAGGAAGTCCTGCACCAAAGCCCCAGGGAGGGACAAAGACTTGGAGGGAGGTCTGAGACAGGCCCAGGGTGAGGTGAGGTGAGGTCATGGGGAGGGTGAGTGGCTCAGAGGCGAGTCTGCAGAGAAGGGGTGGGTCCCACACACTGCTGATGAGAGTGTAGGTTGGAAAACTAGATGACAGAGGCGAGTCTGCAGAGAAGGGGTGGGTCCCACACACTGCTGATGAGAGTGTAGGTTGGAAAACTAGATGACAGTGTCTCCTAAAGCTGAACATATGGGTAGCCCATGAAATCCAGAAATTCCACTCCCAAGTGTTAGCCCAGCAGAAATTCATCCATATGTTCACCAAAAGCCTGTGCAACAATTCATAGCAGCAGTGTTCCTAAGAGCCCCCATCAGAAAGCACTCCATTTCATCTAGCACGAGGTGGGTAAATAAATAGTTGCTTATTCATAAATATGCAAACACCATGCATCAATGTGAGTGAATGATGTACAACTTAATGCAGTAACGTGGATAAACCACATAAACAAAATGTTAAACAAAGTGGAAATAAGACACAGAGGAGCACAAAACAGCATGAATCCACTTCTCTGAAGTTCTGGAACAGGCACAGGTAATGTACAGTGTGATTACCCATCCCACCTTGGGGTCTAGTGACAGGCAGGGGCCCAGAGGAGGCTGCAGGAGCACTGGTAACACGCTCTTGCTTGGCCTGGGTCTTCACCGTTTCAGAAAATTCTCCTATGATTTGTGTACTTTTCTCAATGTAAGTTTTACATTATCCTAGAGTAAGAAGATTGCTTTAAAAAAGGATAATTCCCCAAGCCCCTTTTTCTGAAATGCTTAGAAAATGCCAGAACAGTGGCTTGGCTCCAGTCACACCAAGGGGACACACCAAAACATTGGATATGAAGGAATCATTCACTGCTGAAGGATGAACGACTGAATTGACAACTGCATGAGCCGTTGAATAAATGAGTGAAGTGAGGAATAGTGAATAAGTGAACGAAGTGATGAACGAAGAGCACATTCATGAGTGAGGGGATGAATGAACCAATGAAACGAAGGGTGAAGGAATGAAGAGATCACTGGTTGACTGAGTGAGGAACTGAGTTCATAAGTGATCAATGGGAGAAAGAATGAATGAAGTATAATCAACAGAAGAAGGAATAAATAAACCAGAAACTTTTATAAATTAACACTGATAATAAGTGAATAAATGAATGAATGAAGCAGTAAAGGAAAGGGAAAAACCTAATACAAGAGGCAAATGAGTGGATATAAAAATATAACAAACAATAAGCAAATGAATCTTGTGCAGATGCATAGAGAGATCAACGGTTCAGTATGTCCTAGTTAAACATGAGGGGACATAACTCTGAATAAAGTGTCTCCATTCAGACACCAGGGCTCAAGGTCTTGACAAATCGGTGTGTTCCTCTCCAAGAAGGTTCCTAAAGTGACTTCAATTTATATGTAATAAAAATATGATTGCAGGAATATCACCAGTGCCATTGAGTATGCCGCTCGCTCCCTAGGATTAACTCTGGGTTCAATGGGAAGGGCTAAAGAGGATTGACTCCATTGTTTTCCCAATTATGTTCCAGATAATTACCTATTATGTGGCAAACCCCAGCACGGTTTTAATAATCACTATTTAAATAACACATTTTCACCATCTCCTTACAAATTAACCTCCAGGAGTTGTAATTAATGTCGACGTGGGACAGTTGCCGTGTAGCCTGGGAGTGAGGAATGGGGCTGCTCTGTCACAGTGATTGTCCTGTGTCTCAGAGCTCAGGTGTAGGAAAACCTGGATCCAGGATGTCAGGCAAAGTCGCCCTTCACCTGGACCTCGGTCATCTTCCCTGTGAAATGAACATGGTTCTCCAAATTCCCAAGATCCAAAATCTAGGAGCTCCTGCTCTGGATCCATTTCAGGGTCAGGGTTAGTCACGCCCCCACAGCACAGGACATGGTCTCTTCTCGACAAGAGTTTCTCCCCCACAAGGATGAGGGCAGGATCTCTGTGCACACTCAGCACAGTGCCTGCACACAGTAGGTGCTCAGTGGACATTTCTGTGCACACTCAGCACCCAGTGCAGTGCCTGCACACAGTGGACACTGGTTAAAGGAATGGGTAAGCTTATCACATACTGTGTGTTTAATAAATTGTCTTTTTTAAACAAAAGAGCGTTTGATAAGCAGCCAGCTGCCTCACTCCCAGGACAGGCATCCTTCTGTTGACTCCATCGTGGCGGCCTGTCTCGGCCCCTCTCCCACTCCCTGTGTGCTGCTCTGATGCCTGGGTGCCTGGAGGTTGTGAGGAAGGTAAGTATCAGAAGGCTCTGAGGAGGGGTGAGGGGCTCTGCTCTGGGTGACAGTGCATGAAGGAATATCACATCTCTGGGTGTCCACACTGATGAGTGGTCAGCTGTGGGCCTGACCCCCATAGGGACAGCAGGGAGCAGAGACCTGCTGAGCCCCCCTGGGGTGCCTAAAGGAGCTGGAAGGAGAATCCAGCCCTAGACCATGAACTCCATGCCTTCCCTGCTGTCCACCCTGCTGACCAGAGGGTCTGCATCTGAGATTCCGGGACTTCTGCCGGCTTCCAGAAGAGAGGGGGGAGTTGGAGAAGGCCAGACAGTCCCGGACTCCTCTCCTTAAGTGAGCGACATTCTTCAAATTGTCCTTGAGCATCATCACAAATTGCACTAGAGCAAGAAGTTATAAAAAGAGAAGGGAAATGGACAGTGGTGGCTCCTTTGAAATGAGATCAAGTTTCCTTTTACACAATTACTTGGGCATTTCAAATGCCCTTTCGCCCTGGTAGGACAGGTTCTTCAATAACTAAGTGAGTGGAGGTTTCTGGCTACTTGAATGGCTTAGGAATCTTGGCTTCTCATATGTCTGTCCTCAGAGGAGTCTGCCCTTCACGGGCCAGGAAACAAATCCTCACCCTCTTCTCCAAGGGCCCCTTTCAGGTCTCCCTCTTAAACAGAGGAGGGAGATCAAGAAGGAATCCCCCTCATTAAAGGAAAGGAGCCAACTGGTCCCACTGGGGGAAGAAATGAAAATGGCACCATGACACTTGTAATTATCTGAATTAATTAATAATAAGCATCATAAGCCCCATGGATTGAGAGATATCTATGTGCCAAGCACTGTTCTGTGTATTTAACTTATTTAATCCTTACAACAAGCTTATGAGGTAAATAGCATTATTATTCCCATTTTACACATGAGAAAGCTGAGGCACAGCCAAGTGGAGTCAATTATGAGAAAGGCAAGGAGATGAGGTGCGTGGCACAGACTTGGCAGTCAAGCTGGTGAGAGTTCACATCCCCATGTTGCCACCACCCGTGTGGCCTTGAATAAGTGACTCCACGTCTCTGAGCCTCAGTTTCCTCCTCTGTGAAATGGGACAATAGAATGTGACACCTCAGGGCCTGGAGTGTGGTCGAGGTGGCAGAGAGGAGGTGTCCTTCCTACCCTGAAGCTGGAGTCAGTGCCAAGTCCTCCTCCAGTTGGCTGTGGGCAGATTCAGGGCTGGGCACGCCCAGAGGAGGATGTAGCCTCTTTGCAATAGACGGATATCTGAGCCATCTTCCGGGGACTGTCCGTAGGTCTCTGGGTCACAGGAGGTCCAGGGACGCACAATCCCAGTGTCATTTCTGGGCAAGGCCCCATCCCAGCAAAGAGCAGGAGACGCTCAACATCTATTCCGAAAATCTTTTCAGGAAACAAGCCGCGTTCTCACAGTCAAGTTCAAAGTCTTGGAGGAAATGGAGAGGCAGAGCTGGATCATATGGTAGATGCAAGTTAGGTTTTTTAGAAACCGCCAGATTGTTTTCATAGTCATCATAACATTTCATATTCCCACCAGCAGTGCATGAGGGCTCAGTTCTTCCACATCCTCACCAATACTTGTTATTTTCAATCTTTTTAATTTTAGCCATTCTACTGGGTGTGTAATGACATCTTATTGTGGCTTTAATTTGCATTTCTTTGATGACTAACGATGTTGAGCATCTTTTCTTGTGCTTATTGGCCATTCATATATCTTCTTCTTTGATTACTTTTTAATGAAAAACACATTTGCATCCAAACTGAAATTATATTGTCAGCAGTTAATTATCACTTGTCAAACAAGCGTGTGCCCAAATTGTGGGTTTAATTTTCATATAGGTTTGCAAACGCCTCATTCCTCATATCTGACGAGGCCTCTATGAGCGAGAGACATTCATTGTTGGAAATGGTGCTTTTTTTTAAAGCAGTTTTAAAAATAAATAGGTTTCCTTGGTGTCTGAGTCAGGGCTCTTTGCAAGCTACAGGAAATCATTCAGTCTAGCTTAGGCAAAGAGAAAGCGTGTGTGTGGATGGAGTATTTTACCAGGCTTGCGGGGAGGTGATGTCTCATGGAAGACCTGCCTCACTAGAGCCTGAAACCAGGACCTGGAACCCCCACTGGAACCCCAGACATCTACACACCTGCTCCCTCTCCCCCCACCCTCCACCCCGGGGTTCACCTCAGCTTCTCTCTGTGTATCTGTTTTGTTCTTTTCTCTCTAGTGTCCCCACCCTCGTCTCTCTTCTCACTGACAAAACTACCATCTCTCCTTTCTTGAAATCACACAGCCTCAGGCCAAGGGCCGGCGTAGACCGCCCTGACATGTGGGTCACATCCTCCCTCGGCCACGGACCCACCAGTGTCCCGAGAACCGTAGCCTCTCAGATCTGTCCGTGTCACCAGGGCCAGGGCCTGCCTTGCGTGATTCTGTTGTGGGCAGGTTGCACATCACCACAAAATAGAGCTGTTTACTCGGCCGGCCGAGGAGTCAGGGCAGGAGGCCTCTGTGACTGTCAACAGGAGAAGCCGGGACTCGAGGCAGAAGGTTCAGGGAGGGCTGCATCAGTGAGTGGAAGTGGAGCCGAATCCATTCCTGGCTCCTAGGAGCCTGAAGGCTGTGGGACCAACAGTCTGGTCAATTCCACCCTCTTCATCACGTCCATGCAAAGGAGAGTCGGACAGAGCATGGGGAACAACGGGCCGCCACTCACAGCCCCCACCCCCTCTGCCCATGGGCTCACCTTTCACTGCAGACCAGGCTTCCACAGCTACTTCTGCCTCTGCCTTGGCCAAGTGGGCACAGGTCGGTGTGTGACACGAATGCGTGTGGGTGGGTAGGTGTGTCTCTCCGTATGGCCACCATGCACTGTGCATTTCTGCACACCTGTCTCTACATACAGAGGTGAGGTTCTGGATGGGACCCACAAGGGCTTACTAAGACCCAGGGCCCAGGAGAGTCCCAACTCCTGGGCTCCCCGTCCAGTGCTCTCTCCCCTGCCTATGCTCTCATGCTGCCCCCCATTAGTAAGAATGGTGCTGCACCCCAGCCCCAGCCCTGCCCGGACCACCTTTCTCCCCATCTCCAGCTGTAATTGATGGAAATGCGGTTCTAATGTTTAATCATGTCCTGCAATTTGCAAAAGCGTTCCTGCAAAAAGGGGCTACACCTTCAGCTCTGCCGTGTTTCTCCCCGGAAAATCCTTATGGAAGTGACGTGGCAAAGAAACGGTGTCTTACAGTTAGGGAAGAAATAATACAGCATAATGAGGGGGAGGGAGAATGGAGAGAAGACAGGCAGCCAGGGAGCAGGGGGTGATCACAGGAAGGTGGCAGGCGCAAGTCACGAAAACAAAAGATTTCTTCATAAAGGTCTGTCCCAGCCAACCGCTTGAAGGGCATCACCCGGATGATGCCAGTGGTTCTCGCCTAGCGATTCCCCATCAGCCAAGGGGACCAGATGGCTCCATGGGCTTTGGTGCAGAAAGAAGGCTCCATCGGGCAGGTGTTGGTGACTAACCACATCCACAAAGCATATTAACCTGCGATGAGAGGGTTGGGGGGATTCTGGTGTAAAAGATTCTGGATGCCTCCCTCTTCATCCCTCCCCAAGTCTGGAATACTTTTTCTATTGAGCTATTACACCAGTTGTGAACACCTGCCTCGTGTTATGTTTAAAAATAAATAAATTTAAGAAACAGATTTAATTAAGAATAAGAACAATAGACCAGCTTCATCATCTCCTGTGATGGGAATTCTTTTCCTTCCTTTTCCCACCCAACTCCATGGCTCTTGGGACCCACAGCCCCTGCCCAGGAAAATGGGGCCAGCACCAGTGGAGAACCCAGTAAGGTCTGTGAAACCAGACGTGTTCAGAAGAACTGGCATGCAGGCTGGGAGCAGAGATGCAGGTCTGGACCATGTGGGCAGAGGGAGACCAAGGTCAGGGTCACTGCACTCATCTGACCTTTCACTGCCCCCGACCTGCTCAGCCCTCCCTGTATAATGGCGGTTCCTACAGTGTCCCTCAGGATGGCGGAGAGGACCTGCATCACGTTTACTTTGATTTTCAGCCCAGCATTTCACTCAGAGAACTTCCACAGCTGTCAGCCCATCACTCTCCCGCCTCCCCCACGATAGGTGCCCCCCGCCCCCAGGCATTGTCATCCTCTCCCTGCTCCCAGCACACCAGCTGGATCCCTGCACCCAGAACACAGCCTGCCACGTAGTCAGACCTCAGTAAACTGTTGGGTGAGAGAACAAATGGGTGAATGGGCCTCAGTTTCCCCATCTGGAAAAGGGAAAAGTCCACCCCACGGTCTCTCCCCAGTGCACCACCCTTCAAGGTCATCGCTCTGGGATACTGGGAGGGACAGGAAGGCTGGAAAGGGTAGTGATGGGCACAGGTCTGAGTGGGAAGCAGCCACACACACATTCTTGGTGCCTGAGCTTACGCTACGGTGCTGGCCAGGGGCTTCATGTGCAGTTATTGAACGTGATGTGCCTGTAGGTGTTTAATTGCCAGGGTGGTTTTGCATATTTGAGAAATCTATAAATATGGAGTATAATTATCCACCATTAGCATATGCTTATGTTCTGCATAAGTGTATATTGTTTCCCCAAGAATGCAGGTTGCCAATTCACCACCAACACAGGGACACCAGCCTGACGATGGTGTGTCCCCAGCAGCGAAGACCCGGAGTGTGTCCATTCATCACCCTGGGGGCGGGGCAGTCGGACGGTGGGAAAATCTCTCGTTGCTTCAGGTGGGTCCTGGTCCCTGGAGCTCCAGGAGGGGCAGAGAGCAGGCTCGGGAGAGAGGTCACCCCCAGCCACCACCTGGGCCCGGGTGGCGGTCAGCAGGGCAGGGAGGGGTTACTTGAGCGCCCGCCTGTGCGGCTCCACGCAGGCCCTGGCGTGGGTCAGAGCAGGGGGCTGGCATCTGATGATCCTGGGGCCCCGTCTGCCCTCTCTTGACCTGGGTCACCTCCCTGAGCCTCAGGGTCCTCAGCTGTAGGAGGGGGTTAGAAGCGTCCCCAGACATCTGGTTATGCGAGATCATTTCATGTCTCAATTGCCCGAGTGGCTGTTGTTGAGTTTTCTATTATGTGCCGCTCAAAATATCTGAACTGACAGCAGCACCCGACTATGTGCCAGACACCAGCTTGTTTGCAATTCCGTCTCCCTCACCAATCCTTGAACTCTTAAGAGGCAGAAGCTGTGTCTTCCTGATCTCTGTACCGCTCGGCCCCAGGGCCAGCAGGGCCTGGCACACAGATTGCACATGCTGAGTACCATGAGTAGGTGATGAGCAAGTGCACAAATGAATAAACCAATGAAACGGATGGCCTGGCCAGCATGGCTCAGTGGGTGAGTGTCAACCTATGAACCAGGAGATCACGGTTCGATTCCCGATTAGGGCACAGGCCCAGGTTGTAGGCTTAATCCCCAGTAGGGGGCGTGCAGGAGGCAGCCGATCAATGATTCTCTCATCACTGATGTTTCTATCTCTCTTTCCTTCTCCCTTCCTCGCTGAAATCAATAAAACAAAAACAAATGAATGGATGGGTGAGCGTGATAAATTTGAAAATGTTTTGCAAACTGTACAGTGCAGGATTAAGATCTGGAAGGCGGACAGAGATGAGGGATGGAAGAGGTGCAGGCTAGAGCAGGGATAGAGAAAAGGTGCAGCCCCTGGCTCCTACAGGAATGAGGCACCACCATGTTCCTTGCCGTCCCCCTGCCTCTCAGTCCTGCCACACAGACGTTGGGTGTCAGATCCCGCCCGCCCTGTGCAGCCATCCCCTGGGCTGCTGAGCCTGGGACAGCCAGCGCCTCTCTCTTCCCTGCAGACACTGAGCAATAAGGCTTTGCGCTCTGCCATTTTCTCTCTAGAAAATTGTGGTGAGAAACCAAATGGTTATCGTTCCAACTGCAACTCTTTGCTGTGTTATTTTGCAAGAGATGGAGGATGCGGCACCAGGAGAGACGACCATGGGAGGAGTGGGAAGAAATCTTTTAGGGTGAAAAGACCTTACATTTTCAGCTCTAAGTTTTGCAGGGAAACTGAATTAAAGGATCATTTCAAATGAATTTTGCCATGAGAGTAAGAAATCTATCTCCCCCGAAATGTTTTAATTTGACAGTTGGCTTCAACCAGGTTGGCAGAATTCGTTTTGTGAGCCGACAAGATCAAACAGTGAAACAAAACACATTCCACCATGAGAACTCCATTGGCCACTTGATATAATTGTGCTTCATCCACAATTGGATTTTTGACAAAACCAAGGAGTGATTTTTCTTCCCACTGATGCCTCGTAGTTGTGGTGTCAGGGAAAGTCTGGTCATTGGGGGACAGGCAGGCAGGGGCTCCCTCCTCTGCCCTCAGAGTCCCCCAGGGGAAGCCAGCACAGAGCCCATGGTGTCCCCCTACACGTCTCTGTGCCAGAGGGTAGAGTTGGAGTTGGACAGTGATCCGCTCACCCCAGTCCTGGCTGCTCAGATCAACACCCCTCGTGATATATACACTTTCAGTATCACCCTAGCAGATGGTTGTTTCCAGGGAGGCCTGAACTCAACCCCTGTCTTCCCACCATGGCATCTCCAAGCCCGTGACACACAGATTTGTATGAGCAGCACCAAGATTATTCCCTGGAATAGCACCTTCCCCTCGAAGAGTTCTGAATGCTCTCCCCTCCTCCATCACCTGGCAGCCACATCATCCTACCTGCCTGCCCGCCTCCCAGCAAAGTGCTCACCTACCTGCCTGCCTGCCTCCTACCAAAGTGCACACATACCTGCCTGCTCTCCTCCTACCAAAGTGCACACCTACCTGCCTGCTCTCCTCCTACCAAAGTGCACACCTACCTGCCTGCTCTCCTCCTTCCAAAGTGCACACCTACCTGCCTGCTCTCCTCCTACCAAAGTGCACACCTACCTGCCTGCTCACCTCCTACCAAAGTGCACACCTACCTGCCTGCTCACCTCCTAGCAAAGTGCACACCTACCTGCCTGCTCTCCTCCTACCAAAGTGCACACCTATCTGCCTGGTCGCCTCCTAGCAAAGTGCTCACCTACCTGCCTGCTCTCCTCCTTACCAACATACAGAGTGACTGTATATTCATTCCTTCATTCATCATTCATTATTTAATTAATATGGGACATAGCAAGAGAGATCAAATAAAGCCCTGGATGTTTATAGCCTGTTTCTTACTGTAATGCAGCTGATCAGAAGGTCAGGATGGGGGAACTGAGCTAGACCTCAAAGAGAACTTCTTGAGAGACAGGATAGTGCAGTGGTGACAGACACAGGCTCTGTAGGTGACAGACCTGAAATGGAATTCCAGCAATGTGATTCGCCAGCTGTGTATCCTCAGGCAAGTAACTTGACCTTGCTGAGCTTCCGGTTCCTCACCTGGAAAGCGGTGGTATCTACGGCAAAGGCCTTTGTCACTGGAGACTCACCATGGCTGCTTCGGCTGAAAGTCACAGTCACCAATATCAGCCCAGTTCTAGAGCAACAAAGACAAACCCGCCAGGAGTTAGTACCTGAGAGCGTCCATGCGTCCACAGGAGCCCCTGCCGCTTCCACATGGACCTACGACTGTCCTGACGTCAGTGGAGACCCCCAAAGACACACAGACGCACGCAGGGCCCTCTCCCCGGTCCCAGGCTGATCTATGGACAATCACTCCAGGGCGTGGTGTCAGGTTCATGTGTGTGTGTGTGTGTGTGTGTGTGCAATGACAGAGGCCACGGGGCCATTCAAGCCCCAGAGATTCTGGAGAGGGGAGGAACACACTCAGAGAAAAAGCAGAGGAAATCGGCTGCGCCGGGAGATTAATCCACTGCTCACACATGAAAGAATATGTTCAATTATATTTTATTGCCTTTCATTTGAATGTATGTGTCGTAGTTAGCTGCCTGCAAGCCTCAGATTACCCGGAGAGAAAGCACAACGAAAGAGAAGAAAATAAAAACACAGACAAAAAAAGCTCCTGAAATTGAAATCACTAAGAAATAAAAGCCAGACTCGGGACAAAAGCAGTCACTTGGCATTGCTTTCTCAGCTCTGACAACAGGTCCCCGAGGCCACGTGGCCCGGTGCCATCTGCCCGCCAGCCTGGCAGTCTGAACACTGGCATCAGGGAAAGTCCCCGGCCAGCGTCAGGAGGCGCCGCTGTCCCCCTAGCATATTCCTGGCACAGAGAAAGCACTCAGTGAAAGTGGTGTTGTTGTCATCGTCGTTGTTACAATTCTGCACCAGTTCTTCGTCCTTTAAAACACAGCTCAAGAATGCCCTCTGGAAGGGCTGCCGCCTGCACAACTCTAGAGGGAGCCATCCACCTTCTGCTACATGGTAAGCTGGGCAGCACACAGCCTGTGCAACAGGATTCTGGGAAGCTGTTCCTAACTGACCTGGCTTATCAGAAGCTCCTCCCTCCTCTCTCTCCACCCCTCCCTGCCAGACTGAGCAAGGTTGTGTGGAGACAGGCCCCACCCATTCACAGTGCACACTTCACTTCTATCCGATGTGGTTCCTTTCATTGCTGCTAGGAGGCAAATACCCCAGGAAGAGGCCATCAGGCCTTTGGGGCAGCCGGGGCCTCTGTACCAGGCCCTGTGCTGGTCACTGAGGACACAACGATGCCAGATGCCTTCCTGGAACATCTCGGCTAAGACCTGAGGAGGTAACATGCGAACCCAGTTGAGAGTGGAGGTTGCTAAGCACAAGAGCTAACCGTACATTCACTGTGTGCTGGGCCCTGGTCTAAGGGCCTTGCTTATATATTAACTCATAAGAAATCCTCACAATCGCCCCTAGGAATGTGAGGCAGATATGACCACAACCCCCACAACCCCCACTTTACAGATGAGAAAACTGAGGCACAGAAAGGTGAAGAAACTGCTCACCATCTGATCCCCACATGCTTCCTCTTAAAGCTGTGTACTGGAAGAGGGAACAGCAGTTGCAAAGGCTCAGAGGCAAGAGTGAGGGGAATAGAGGGCTCAGGAAGTGGAAGGGGTTTAGTCCTGCCTAGAGTGACATGTGGGGAGCTGAAGGGTGAGAGAGGAGGTGAGGAGGGGGGCTGGCTCATGGAGGCCAACTGCTGAGTTAGGGCTCCCACAAGTCACTAGCCTTGGCGGGAGGGTAAGGGACAAAGGTTTGCCCACAGCACACTGTGCTAGATGAGTGACATTTGGGCAAGTCTGGCCCAACCCCTGGGGCTGTGTCCTTGTCATCTCTGGGCCTCTGGCGCAGGGTGGATCACACAGCATGTGCTGAATAAAGGGCGTTTGCTTTTTCCTGCTCTACACTCAGCTCTGGGCAGGCAACAGAGGGCCGTACAGATGGGTGGACACAGACGCTGCGCCAGGTAGCTTTCGGCCCAGCAGCAGACAAGCTGAGTTCTCAGCCCTGTTCTCTCACATCCCGGCTCCCTCGTTGCTGACTTGCAGCGGGATGTCCCTCGCAGTTTAAAGGCTGACGTGGCCTGTGACTTGCTCTAGCCAACAAGATGTGAGAGGCGGCGCATCTGTCACTTCCAGGAGGGACCTTTAAGAACCAGCCAGCCCACAGTTGGCTGGGGTGATCTTAGAGGTGAAGCCTTGTCAGCCCAGAGCGACTAGGGAGCAGAGCCTGGCACCTGCCCTGAGCATGTCTGTGCAGAGAGGGGCCCTCCCACATGCTGGAAAGCCACAGCGTTGGTGGGTTACGAGGCATAGCCCAGGCCCCGACTGAGGCCACTGCTGGTCACCCAAGAAGGCGCACGGCTGTGAGGAGGAAGGGAGTGGCCTGTGCTCCCCAACTCCCAGGCCCCCAAGGATGCTTGTCCCTGTGAGGCAGGTCACCCAACACCACCCCACTCACAGGTCTGGGAGGGTCCTGCCAGTGTCCTGGAGGCGGAACCCTCCTGACAGGCACCTACCATTCCAATGTGCAGATCGCCCACCCTGAAGCCTCTGCGCTCCTGACTCCTCTGTTTACTCATCCAATCTACAAGGAGCCCCCAAGTCTCTGGCAGGCATGTGCTGGGCACTAGGAATGCCCCTGGGAGTGGGATAGACACAGCCCCTCTCCTGAAGCTCACAGACTAGCGTGGGTGACAGCTTGAACCAGTGGACACCCCAAGAAAAGAATTCCCGACAGTGTTGAGTGGGAGCAGAGGGAAAACCAGGGGGTGAGGGAATGACCCTGGGGGAGAGGAACCAAGTCTGCAGGAGGGGTGGGACCCAAAGGTGAGAGGCACCGGCCAAGTGAAGGGAGGACAGGAAAAAGCACTCCAGGTGGCAGGAACAGGACATGCAAAGGCCCTGTGGCAAGAAAGGGCTGGGGTTTCCAGGGAGAAACAGCAGAGGGCAGGGGAGAGGGATGGAGATGGGACAGGGTGGGCAGGAGCAGGACCACACAGGCCTGGTGGCCGAGGGGAGGAGCCTGCACTGGAGCCTGGGGTCAAGGAGAAGCCGCTGAGGGGTCAGGAGGGGAGGGATGTAAGCAGTTCACATTTAGAGGAACATTCTCTGAGCCCAGCGCTTAACACAGGGCCAGGCATACAGTGGTGCTCAACGAATGCTTGTTGACAATGGCATCCCTTGAAGGAACTGGGGAGACTTTCTTCAGGGCCACCGTGACATGCCTTGGATGGTCTCCATGCTGTCTATACCCAGCGAGGGGATGTCCACGTGAGAACGGGGAGCAGCTGCCACGTGCCTGGAGCCCCAGGAGTCTCACATGTTCTCTCATGTGTCCTCACCGAGGCTCCCGGGGTGGGAGTACACAGACATGCCCTGTCAGGTACCGATGTTGTTTTTATAACAAAGCAGGTCCAAAACGGAAACGTTCTAACCTGGAGCGAGGACACGTGCAACAGATTCTTGCTAAAAAGGGCATCAAGGAATATTTCAATATGGAAATCGATGGAAGCTCATGAAGGGAATCACTAGCTGAATAATGAGGAAGGACAAGTCAATCGACCCGTGTGAGTGCAGAGGAGAAAAGCCACCGCTCACCCCCTGATTATAAGGCTGAATTGATAAAACAATGACATTGAATTATGAGCAAACATGCAAACTTCTTAACAAAAGAGGCAGAAACCAGTTAATGTGATAAAGAACCATGTAGAAGGAACATCGGAGCCTGTGGTGGGGTCTGAGCATTTTCTAGCCACATAAGTGATTCTTGGAGCCCCCCCCCCCACTCCCCCGCCATCCCAAAGTGAGCCCTGGGTCTAGACCATGGCCCTCACTGTACTCTCTGAGCTCAGTCTCCCCAAGACCTACTCTGGACCAAGGGCAGTCAGTCCTGTCTATTTCTGCACCCTCAATACATAGTCCACCCCCTCCAGGAAGTCTCTCCTGATTACACCAAGCCCCGGACACTCTGACTCTGATCTCAACCCAGCTCTTCTTAAACAGCAGGTGGTCTCATCAGAACACGAGATTAACAGTTTACAGAGCACAGCCACAGCTATTTGGTTCAAATTCTCTCTCCCAAAGAAGGTGACCCTGTTTGGCATTTTTATAGCACTTTGAAGTTTACAGAACCCATTCACACCCTTCCTTTTAGGGGACCCTCAGGACCCCAAGGAACAGTGAAGAACATGAGCTCTGGAGCTAGAATCCCTGATTCCAATCCTGCCCCCACCACTTCTTAGCTGAACTTGAGCAAGTTGTTTATTATTTGAGCCTCAGTTTCCTCACCTATAAAATGGGGCTAAGAATAATATCGATTTTGTAGAAGCACACAGAATAGTGTGGGGGGGGTGGGTGGGGTCTGTGATCTTTATCATCCTCTCCATTTTACAAATGAGCAAACTGAGGCTCAGAGAGACTAAGGCACAGGTCCAGTGTCACACAGACAGAGAGTCAGCTTTTTACCTCCCATCCATCATGTCTAATCCTGTGTCCTGCCCACCACGTGCCAAGCACTGTGCTGCTCCCTTTACACCTCATGTCATCCCACAACCATCCTCAGAGAAAGGTCTTCTCATGTCCCATTTTACAGGCAAAGAAACTGAGGCCCACCATGCTCATAGAACTGGCTCAAGGTCCCACAGTCAGTAAGTGGAGGAATTCACACCCGGGGCTTCCTATTCCCAAACCCACAGCAAAGGAGGTATCCTGCTCCCTTCTTTGTTCTGAGCCTTAGGGAGATCAGCCACGGGCCACAGCTGAGGGGAGGGGCTGCAGGAACAGGGGTCCAGCTGGGGCCTGTAGGCAGGGCAGGCCAGGGAACCAGCTCCCAGGCCTCCAGAAATTGCCCAACTTCTGAAGTTGCTGGGAACTTTGCAGACTCCGATTCTTTGCAAAGGCAGCGGGCTTAAGGCACAGCTAACTGTCTGAGAGCCAGAGGGAGGCAGAGCGAGCCTCATTTCCCAGGGTTTATGCTTCATGTTCTTCCTCCCTGTGGCACCTGGAGAGCTGCGCGTCTGCGTCAAGCCACGTCTCTAAGGGTCAGTGATAAATCCCGAGAAGACGGATTTATCATAAGCTCATTATCTTTCCCTCCCGAAGGCTGGAGGTCACGTCAATAACTTCCTGCCCACTGCCGGGTGCAGCTCTGTGGCAAGGCTGCAACCCCGTTTTAGGAGCTATAAATCTAGCCCTTTTCCCTCTGGCGATCAATTGGCAACCCACTTGCTAAATGGGCCCTAAATATAAAAGCTCTTACACCACAGGCTTTTCCTGGGCCAGGTGGGGATAATTAAGGATGAGCCCTGAGGAGACGCCATCCTCATCTCAGCCCCAGGTTCTACCCAGGGTCAGGGCAATAGCGGCGACCCACCAGGGCCAGGCCCCATCAGGGCCACAGAGCAGGTGACACTGGGGAAACCTCATCTGGGCGGGGCTCTGTGGTCATCCTCTCCTCTCCTCCTATTCAGAGGCCTATTCTCCCTATGACTCTATCTTTCAAAGGGGGACGCTCAGCTCCGAGAGGGCAGGGGTCTCACCCGCTCCCACCAGAAGTCGGGCTCAGGGAAAGGACCCTGGCCTGGCCACTCAGTCAGCCTTTGATCCTGGAGACAAGGCTTTCTCCTCGCATCTAACGCGGAGTCACAAACCCAGGCTTTTCCTGGGGCTAAAAGCTGTCTCTGAATTAAACCAATGAGCTCTGTCGCCGTAAGCCGCTTTTGCTGTCTAGGGAGATGAGAAAAACATCAGGTGCAAGTGGAGAGCTGACAGCCTCGTGTTCACAGAAACAGCGCCACTCCCTGTGAG
>PVJC01024164.1:0-25757 GCA_004026665.1 Murina feae
CCATTTCACCGGCTCCCTCCCTCTCACAGGTTCTGAGCGGGTCAGCGCTCCCCATGGTCTGTGTGCTGAGCGAGCACTGGCCGCTGGCAGAGTCGGGCATCAGCCGTCCCTCACATCTGTCCCTTTATGCAAAGACTCCTTCCAGCCACAGGCGTCTCCGTCTTAGCAAATAACTGCATTTCAAGCAGTTGTTTCGGGAGCCGAGGCGACAGGGCCCCTTCCCGGCCGTTCCAGCATTTATCTCTTCACACTTCTGCCGCGTCCTTCCTCACATGGACGTGACAGGGAACGAAGCCGGTGGCAGAGGCGGAAGAGTGTGAGGACAGGCTGACCTCGCTGAGGTCATGCCAGCATCTGTGTCCCGCAACCCCGCTGAGTTCCCGTGACCCCCGAGGGCTCGGCCTGCGTCCGCGGCATCGGGAGCAGACACCGCGCGGTTGTGTTGGAAACATCTTGGTGCTGGTTTTGCTGATTCGGGGACGGACCAGGACCAACAACCCTTCGCCCTGTATTCGCCCCGTTCCTTCTCCCAACGGAGTTCCACAGGCTCGTCCGAGCCTCTGTGTCTTCTTTGATGAGATGTCTGTTCAAATCATTGGCCATTTTTAAGTGGTTTGTTTTCTTGTGACGGAGCATCAATCGTTCTCTGTATATTTTATTTTATTTTTAAAATACATTTTATTGATTTTTTTTACAGAGAGGAAGGGAGAGGGATAGAGAGCTAGAAACATCGATGAGAGAGAAACATCGATCAGCTGCCTCCTGCACACCTCCCACTGGGGATGTGCCCGCAACCAAGGTACATGCCCTTGTCCAGAATCGAACCTGGGACCCTTCAGTCCGCAGGCCGGCGCTCTATCCACTGAGCCACACCGGTCAGGGCTCTCCGTATATTTTAGGCACAAGCTCTTTCACCCAGGATGACTTTTTTTTTTTTTTTTTGCAAAGATGTCTCTCTCGGTCTCTGCTGTTTCGCCCTCATCATAGTAGCTTCTGTAGAGCAGAAAATCTAAATTTTCATAAAGTCCAACTTACCAGCGTAGCTGTCACAGACTTGCTCCTGGTGCCTTATCTATAAAGTCGCCATCGAACCCAAGGTCACGAGGTTTTTTCCCCCAGGTTGAATTCTAGAAGGCTTGTCATTTTGTATTTTGCACTTAGGCCTGGATTCATTTGGAGTTAATTTTGTGGGGGGGAAAAAAGTAACACTTTCTAGACTGACTGCTTTGAAGGCGGACGCCCAGCCATCCCAGCGCCATTTGTTGAAGAGACTGTCTTTGCTCCACGGTGTTGTTCTGGCCTTTGGTCGAAGGGCAGTTGAGGGCACTTGCATCGACCCATTTCTGGGCCCTCTGCTCCGTCCCCCCAGCCCGTGTGCCCGTCCTTCCATCGTCACGGCTCTGACGTCGCGGCTGGAGCTCAGTGAGAAGCCTTCGGGCCGGGTGGTGCCCGCCTCCACTCGGCTATTCTGCCTCCGTGTTGGGTGGGTCACTCCGGGCCTCCCGCTCGCCGTGTAAACTCTAGAGTCAGCTCGTCCGCGTCCACGCACTCTCGCTGGGGATCTGACTGGGGCTGTGCTGAACCTACAGTTCAAACCGGGGAAAGTGGCGTCTCGACAATGTCCACTCGTCCTGCCCAGGAACAAGGCCCAGTCCTCGGTTCGCTTAGCTCTTGCTTCCTTCCCTTAGACCGTTTTACAGGCCTCCTTCAGCTCTCGAAATTGCAGTTTTATTTAATCTTTTAATATATTTTTATTGACTTCAGGAAGAGGGAGGGAGAGAGAAACATCCATGATGAGAGGGAATCGTGGATCAGCTGCCTCCTGCACGTCCCCTACTGGGGATCGAGCCTGCAACCTGGCCATGGGCCCTGTCTGGGAGTTGAACCCTGACCTCAGGTTCAGAGGTTGACACTCAACCATGGAGCCGCGCCAGCCGGGCTGTTCCACTTTACACAGGAAAGCGATGGACTCCTGCCCATGAACTCTGGATCCTGTGGCCTTACTGTCATCACTTGGCGGTCCCGCGGGGGGTTTTTTGTTGGTGGTGATGACTCGGTATTTTCTACGTGGACCCTCACGTCAAACACAACTTGCTGCCTTCTTCCCAGTGTGCTGTGTACCTTCTTCTCCTCTTGTCTTACTGCATCAGCTCAGCTGCTGTGTGATGTGAGGCAGGAGGATGGGAGGGGACATCCCTGCCTTGTCCCAGTCTCTGGGGAAACACATCTGGTTTCTCACCGTTCCACGTGACGTTAGCTGTCGGTGTTGTGTGGATGTTCTTTATTATACTGACTCAGTTCTTTCTTAGTTTGCTGAGTCTTTTAAAAATCAAAACCTGAGCCCCAGCCGGAGTGGCTCAGCTATTTGGGTTTCCATCCATGTTTCTCTCTCTCCTTCTTCCTTCCTCTCCCACTCTTTCTTCCCCCCGCCTCTCTAAAAATCAAGAAATATATATCTATCTCTTTACATCAAAACTTGGTGTTGGATTTTCCTACATCTGCTGGCATCATCATATAATTTTTCGTTGACCTGGCTTATTGATATAATGCGTTCTTTTTATTGATTTCGAACGTTGAGCCAATCTTGTACACCTGGGATAAATCCCACTCAGGCATTCTACTTGCTAATATCTTATCACAGACCTGCCCATCTGTTTTCATGACAGATATTGGCCATAGTTCTCCTTTCTTGTCGTGTCTTTGTCTGGTTTTGCTATGAAGGCCTCACAGAAGCATTTAGCAACTGTTCTTTTTCTTTCCACTTCCCAGGAGAGATTATAGGGGATGGATGTTATTTCTTCCTTAAATATTTGCCAGAATTTATCAGGGAACCCCTCTGGGCCTGATATTTTCTTTATTGGAAGCTTATTAAGTATTGATTCGAATACCAGGGATTTCTTTACTTGAAACAGGCTCGTCCAGATAATCCATTTTCCCCGTCTGACATTAGGTAGATTATGTTTTTTCAGGAAACTGGTTCATTGACGCTAACTTGTTGTTCTAATTATTTCTTTATTGTCTTTTCGTGGCCATGGGAGCAATACTGATAGTCCCTCCTTAATTTCTGATGCTAGTCATTTGCGTTCCCTCTATTTCTTTTCTTGGGGAGCATGGCTACAGTCTCATCAATTTTGTCCCATTTGTATTTTCTAATTTTTCAAAAGAGATTCAACACACACGAGCAAATACAGAAGGAGATGGAAGCTCTGAAGCAGGGTCTGCCCCAGGACACCAGGCAACACTTGTCAGCCACGAGGCTAGGTCAGGCTTTAGTTACCGCGTTAGTCACCTCCTACTTGTAAATGTGGATTCAGCATCCACAAAAGAGCAAACTGTCGACACTCTTGTGTTTTCCCCAAGCAAGTGATTAACCCAGACTCCAAAGTCCGCTTGCTAAGAGCTAAATGGTCAGCTGGGCTCAGATCCGCCCCGTGGCCGACTTCCCGGAATCTGTGTCTGCAACGTCCATAGACTGTATCTAAAAATCAACCCCTTCCACCAGGACCAGCCTGAGGCACAAAGTTAGACAGCTCTTCATCCCTGCAACGCCCCCGGGGCCGGGAGTGCTGAGAGCCAGAGAGTCAATTCCATGCATTTTCCTTTTGGGTTAGGAGAAAAGTGATCCATGCACCTTCCTGTGGGCAGATCGGGGGGCGCGGGTGCCATCATCCCAGCCCGAGATCTGGCCCAATTCGGTGCAGAGGTCACAGGTAGGACATCCGTGGCAACAGACGGAAATCTTGGCTCAGCAGAGAGAGAGAGAGAGAGGGACTCGCTCAGAGCAAATCCAACAGATGAAAAGGAGGCAAGGCCACGTGGGGGAGGAGGAAAGGAGCTCACTTTCGCCCTGGAGAGGCCACAGAAAGCCACTGTGGTGACCTCAGAGGCAACCTGCTCGCCCAGGGTCAGCTGGTGGGGTCCTGGGAGGTGATGCAATGAAGAGACACACGGCGGGGCAAAGGCAGGCTCACAGCTGTTTATGTGGGAAATGACACGATAGTAACAATAACACAAGAATAAACTCCCGGGTTTCCCGCTCTCAGACCGGAGAGAGGACAGACAGACAGCAGTCTCTTCCCGCCCGAGGGAGGGTGACTGCGCAGCCCACTGCACCCCCCATCCAGGGCGGAGGGAAGCAGCCTCCCCTGTGCTGCCGCTGCGCCCCCTACTGCCCGCCGGCGGCTTTGCAGCAGCATCGCTGCAATCTCCAAAGACACCGCTAGAGGCCGCCCCGCCACAGCGCGAATTCGGGCCACACCTTAATTTTATTTTATTGTTATTTTTGTTGATTTCAGAGAAGAAGGGAGAGGGAGAGAGAAAGAAACATCCATTCGATGAGAGAGAATCACTGATCAGCTGCCTCCTGCATGTCCCCCACTGGGGATCGAGCCCACAACCCCGAGGCTCTATCCACTGCGCCAAACCAGCCAGGGCCACACCTTAATTTTTTAAAAAACCTCAACTACAGTTGCGGGCACCATGCCTGTGACCAAAGAGACATAAATGCACACAAATCTAACTTTATGTTTAAAATTCAACATGATGGTGAAACCTTGGCTGAAGGATATATGGGATCTGGTTCTGATATTGCAATAAACACCTGTATCACCTGGGCAGTGTGGCTCAGTGATTGAGCATCACCTGTAAACCAGGAGGTCAGGGTTCGATTCCCGGTCAGGGCATGTGCCCGGGTTGTGGGCTCCATCCCCAGTGTGGGGGCGTGCAGGCGGCAGCCGATCCATGATTCCCTCTCATCATGGATGTTTCTGTTTCTTGCTCCCTCTCCCTTCCTCTTTGAAATCAATAAAAATATATATTTTTTAAAAAACAACTCTCTCAATCCAACGATAACTACGTATGCTGATTATCTCGATTGTGGGATGGGCTGATGGTTTATACACCTGCCGGCATTTATGAAATTATAGACCAAATCTACACCAAATGCCTGTGTTGATTATGTCTTTTCGAGCTGCTGATACAGCAACGACAGAAACCCCCTGTTCTGTGACCTGGGCACCGACTGGCTTTGAATCCGTCACCTGCAGGTGAATGTCCACATTTTTAAACCTTACCAACATGGTTTCTGCAAGACTATTTATTTTCCAGCTATTTAAGGCCTTTGTCTCAGAGATATGTGGATAAGAAAAGCACCCAGGCATCTGAGGAAACAAAACAGCATTTCCCAGAAAGAAATAACTCTTTAAAAAACAAATCGCCACAACGGGAGCCGCTTGCAGACGCAGTAAAATAAGCGGGAAAATGACCTCATGGAGCTTCACGTCGTCTCATTCCAGTTAGACATTTATTCCGTGTTGGGCCTTGTGTTCCCTCGGAAAATGCACCGTCACTAACTGAGGAAGAGAAACAGAAGCAGCACCGAGGGGCGCTCCGGGGGCCTTTCCCCTGTGAGGGTTTCATGCTGCCCTGTGCCCAGACCCGGCTGGTTTGGGGACACAGAGGAGTTACAGTGAACGCCCCACATGGAGGTGCCTGGCTGTTACCAGAGGAGGCTCTGCTACGAACCACCGCCCACAGGAAGCCCCGCATGCCCATGAGTTCCCAGGAGACAGCCCTCGGGGCGAAGCCAGTGTCTCCTTCTGCAGACGTGCCAGCGGCCTGCGGGGCTCAGCCGTGCGCCCACCCGGGGCCCGGCCAGTGTGCCCGCCCAGGGCCCTGCCAGTGTACCCGCCCGGGGCCCAGCCAGTGCGCCCGCCCGGGGCCCGGCCAGTGTGCCCGCCCGAGGCCCTCGGGGCTCAGCCGTGCACCCACCCGGGGCCCTGCCAGTGTGCCCGCCCAGGGCCCTGCCAGTGTGCCCGCCCGGGGCCCGGCCAGTGCGCCCGCCCGGGGCCCTGCCAGTGCGCCCGCCCGGGGCCCGGCCAGTGTGCCCGCCCGGGGCCCTGCCAGTGTGCCCGCTCGGGGCCCAGACTCACGGTGACAGGACAGAGGACAGAGACTCTGATGCGAGCTGAGCTGTCGTAAATGTGCCGACACCATGACGAATGGGCAGATTTATGTGATGTATTAAAAATGTTCTATCCTGAGGGCCATGTCATCAATAACACAATCCAGTCCCTATGTGGGAACTGAGCTAATCACTGTGTGTGAGCATGTGTGTGTGAGTGTGTGAGCGTGTGTGTGAGTGTGTGAGCATGTGTGTGAGAGCGTGTGAGCATATGTGTAAGTGTGTGTGAGCTGTGTGTGTGAGCATGTGTGTAAGCATTTAATGTGTGAGCTGTGAGCGTGTGAGCGTGTGTGAGCGTGTGAGCATGTGTAAACATGTGAGCATGTGTGTGAGTGTGTGTGAGTGTGTGAACGTGTGAGCATGTGTGAGCGTGTGAGCATGTGTGAACATGTGAGCATGTGTGTGTGAGTGTGTGTGAGTGTGTGAACGTGTGAGCGTGTGTGTGTTTGAGCATGTGTGTGTGAGCTGTGTGTGAGCATGTGAGCATATGTGTAAGTGTGTGTGTGAGTGTATGTGAGCTGTGTGTGAGCGTGTGAGTGAGCATGTGAGCACGTGTGTGAGCATGTGAGTGTGAGCGTGTGAGCGTGTGTGGACCACACCCTATGCAGACGCTATCCCACACACTTCACTGTGTCACCTCACTTAACTCTCACCAAGGTGTCAGGTGGGCATTAGAATCACCCGTTTTAGAGACAATTACGTGAAGATTCCAGAATTCATGCGCCCAGCATCAACACAGAGCAAGAGGCAAGGAGCGGAGGGAACGAACACAGGCCCAGCGACGTTGACCAAGAGGCACCGCTGAGCCGCCATGCTCGGCCGCAGCAGCCCTGCAGTTCTAAGCTGAGTGTGCACATGAACCTGAGTGTGTGCACGGAACCCTGAGTGTGCGTGTGAACCTGAGTGCACACATGAACCTGAGTGTGCATGTGAACCCTGAGTGTGCGTGTGAACCCCGAGTGTGCGTGTGAACCCCGAGTGTGCCGAGTCTGCGTTTCTCACAGTCCCAGGTGGTGCCCAGGCTGCGGGATGGGAACACACTTTAATTCGTGGGGACGTGCACACTGTCCACTGCACATGTCGTCACTGTCTCCTGTGTTCACTGCGCTCCACCCTCAGCCAGGAGCGTGGCGGGCAGTTCACAGCATGATGAGCCTGACCACGCTGACCACGCTGACCACGCGGACCACGCAGGCTGTGAGCCCGGAGCCAACGCCAGTCCTCACGAATGCCAACGTTCCAGCCTCTTCCATCTGCACACAGGACCACACTTTCTAAAAACTGACGTCAGGAATAGAGGGAAGGAGAGAGAAACATCGATCAGCTACCTCCTGCACGCCCCCTACTGGTGGTTGAGCCTGCAACCAAGGCACATGCCCTTGATCACAACTGAACCCGGGACCCTTCAGTCCGCAGGCCGACGCTCTATCTACTGAGCCACACCGGTCAGGGCCCGAGTATTGATCTTAAGTCCTCAGGTTTCATGCAGGGCCCCCCACCGAGGCCTTCACACAGTGTGACTATCTGTAAAGAGGCCTCGGTTGCATGGGGCTGTGTGCGGGTCTGAGATAATAAAGAATAATTCAATTCATTATTAAATTATTAAAGCACTTAATAAGGGCTCGATCACGTCAACTATAATTAACAACTAATTTTGATGATTTTCAGAATTATTCCCGCGCACTCATCTCATCTCTTTGTTTCAGAAAGTTGAACGACGGGCATTCGGCAGCGTTGCTTTTCAATCAGCCATAAAATCGCCAAATGGCACGTGAATCATAACCACCGTCAGGAAAATCTCATCGGGACCCCCCAGCAGAGCCCGCGCCCTCCCACCTCACAGCCACGGCGCCCTGTGAGCAAAGGGCCGACTCCTGCCTAGTTGCCTAAGCGCCTGAATGCCGCTGACAAGGCCACTGGAATGATAATTCTTTTTCTCTGTCCTTTGTGGCCTCCCAAGAGTGCGGAGAGATGTGGGGATCGCAGTCCATGCTGGCCTGGGCGCCTGTGTTTTTCCATCACTGGTGCCATCTGTGCTGGGCGATTCCTGCCAAAAGCGGGAGTGTGACTCGGCTCGGAGTCAGGCAGGCTCCGCGCCCGGTGCCCAGGGCCGGCGGGGACGCCGGGAGCCTCTGCCCTCTGAGACTGAGGCACCAGGGATACGCCCAACAGCAGCCCCCAAACAATCGGATTATTACAGGTCAGAGGGGAGGCTGGGTCCTCCAGCTGCAATTCCGTCGCCTCTCAAGCCCCAACGCCTGGCCCAGGAAGCAGGCGCGAGGGGTGTGGGTGGGCACAGGGCGCACGGCTCCTATTCAGCCGCAGACCAGATGTGACGTTGGACGTGCTGGCCCCACATGCTCACACATTCTGACTCTCACAGAAATGCTGGCACTTCAGACTTTTATAGAAAACTTTTCGATGCCACAATGTTGGCAACTAATTCAATGTTTAAAACATTCTGTGAGCTGCCCTAGCCAGGGTGGCTCAGTTGGTTGAAGGTCATCTCATACGCCACAAGGTCGTTGGTTTGATTCCTGGGCGGGGCACATGCCCAGGTTGCAGGCTTGATCTCTAGCAGGAAGTATGCAGGAGGCAGCTGATTGATGTGTCTCTCTCTGTCTCTCTCGCTCTCTCTCTCTCTCCCCCCTCCCTTTCCCTTCCTCTCTCTCTAATATAAAAAGTATATGTTTTAAAAAAACATGTGAGCTAAACAGAATATGCCTGTGGCTTCAGTCCTATTATTTTAAAAAAAAAAACTAGAGGCCCAGTGTACAAAATTCATGCATTGAGGGGCAGCTGTCCCTCAGCCCGGCCTGCACCCTCTCCAATCTGGGACCCCTCGGGGGATGTCCAACTGCTAGTAGTTGGATATCCCTTTCTCAATCCAGGACTGCTGGCTCCTAACCACTCACCTGCCTGCCTGCCTGATTGCCCCTAACTGCTTCTGCCTGCCCACCTGATCACCCCCTAACCACTCCCCTGCCAGCCTGATCAATGCCTAACTGCTCCCCTACCGGCCTGGTTACCCCTAACTGCCCTCCGCTGCTGGCCTCATCACCCCCAACTGCCCTCCCCTGCCGGCCATCTTTTGGCAGCCATCTTTTGACCGCATGGGGGTGGCCATCTTGTGTGAGGGCGTGATGGTCAATTTGCATATCGCCTCTTTGTTATATAGGATAATCCCCAGATTTCACGGCAGAGGATGTAATTTGAGCCGACATGCACACTAGTATATAAAACCAAACAAATAAAACCTGTTAATGTCAGCGACCAGAGTCATTTAAAAACCGATCACCCAGGGTAATGTCTAAGAGCCTCTTCCTCAATAAATTCCTAAAATCGGACCCGTTCCTCCCTCAGAAATGAAACGCAGGAGGTTGGCCGTTTGGAACTCTCGCGGCGACAACGTGAGAGTTCTGCGATGCCGAAAGAAATTAGATTTTATAAGGGGAACAGTTTACGACAGGAAAAGGTAGCTGACGTATGACTGGGGGTCTTTATGAAAGTCATAGTCAAGGTAAGGGTGATTCGTAGAAAGAGGGCATTTGACGGAGGAATCTCGTTTGGGGAAACTCCTTTGTGTCGGCCAAGATCACCCGCGTCCCTGACATGCCTGCACCGGAGAGCACCAGCCCTCACGCTGAGCTGCCCACGGAGGGCAGAGCCGGCTTCACGCAACTCTACCCACTGCCGATTCTACACACACAACAGCGAGCCACTCAGCCCAAATCTCATCTCAGGGCATTTCTCAAACCACGGGTGCTTCCAAGTCTCAGAGATACTCTGTGCCCTGGCATCTGTCCTCTATGGCACCCGTCAGCCCCAGCATCTTGTTAAATGGTAACCACCCCTGAGGTCACGAGGGCTCTATTTACACTCATTATCCCCTTCCCAGTGGTAATCAGGGCAAAATCAGGAGAAACATTTAAGAACCTAAAGCTTCATTTCTGAACAGTCTTCAGTGCCTCAGGAGTAAAAGCCTAATATGCTAAGTGCCCGGTCGGCTATTCAACCAATCAAAGCATAATATGATAATGATATGCTAAGGCGGCTCAACCACTTGCTATGACGTGCGCTGACCACCAGGGGGTAGATGCTCCGACCGGTAGGTTAGTTTGCTGCTGGGGTCTGACCAGGCTGGACACGCCTGCAACCGTCCCAAGGTCCCTCCCTGGCCCCGATCGTGCACTGGCAGGGTGCCTCGGCCTGGCCTGCACCCTCTGGCAATCTGGGACCCCTTGGGGGATGTCGGAGAGCCCGTTTGGGCCCGATCCCCCAGGCCAGGCCGAGGGAGCCCACTGGTGCACATATCTGTGCACTGGGCCTCTATTGTTGCATAAGGCAGAGCACGCTGTGAATCAAAAACAGAAAAACCAGGGCCCGACTACAGTTGCTCCTGAAATCTGTGCAGGTCCTGCCATCAGGAGGCAACATCTCTTTCCCACCGTGGGTCTGGGTGGCACTGACCTTCATTACTGACAGGTGAGGGGGGTGACCCTGGGGCCGAGGCCTGAGGAGACCCTCCCCCCGCTTCCTTCACCTGCTGGGTGCTGCTGAGACCACGGGGGGCCACGCCCACTGGGGCCTGAGCTAGCGTCAGGGGGTGCGGCTTCCTGTGAACCACTCTGCGCCGTGCGGCTGGTCACACACGAGCAAAATGGTGGCTCAGAGAGGTCAGCGACGTGCGTGAGTCCGAGCGGGACGCCCGGAGGTGGGACTACGGCCACAGCAGCCACAGAGGCTGGGCCCCAGGCCATGCTCAGGTCCGGCAACCCCCGAGCCTCAGTTTACCCGTCTGCACCACGGGGCGCGGGTGCCGTCGGGGTGGCGACGTGCAGGAGGGTGAGCTGGTGCGAAGGCCCCCGTGAAGGTAAACGCTGTCTTCCTCCCAGCCCAGCGCCTCGGACTCCGTCTCCGTCTCTGGGAGACACAGCGTGTCCTTCTTTCCTAGAAACATCTTGCCAGGATCGGCGTCCGAGGCCTGAGCGGTGGCAGATGGAGCCCATCAGAACCAGACTGCAGCCCGGCCGGGTAGCTCAGTGGTGGAGTGCCGACCTGTGAACCAGGGGGTCAGGGCACAGGCCCGGGTTGCGAGCTCGACCCCCATTGGGGGGTGCAGGAGGCCGTCGACCATGATTCTCTCTCATCATTGATGTTTTTCTCTCTCTCCTTCTCCCTTCCTCTCTGAGATCAGTAAAAATATATTTTAAAAAATCAGAAGATAAGATAAAACGAGGCTGCGAGCGAGCTCTGAGCCCCACGGGGCAGCTGGCGAGGACGCTGGGCTGCAAACCCTCCAGGTCGCGCAGGTGAGGCCGGCTGATGCTATGCTCACAGGACGCGTTTGCTCTGAGACACCGGGCCGCACCTCCGTCCCTAACTGGGACTGTCACCAGCACCAACAGGAGGCCCCTGGACGCCAGCAAGGCGCCTGCGGAGCTGCCGGTGACCCGCCCGTGCCCCGGGGGCCACCGCTGCCCTGGCAACAGGCCCCGCGCCCAGACCGGCTCCAGCCGCCATGACTCAGCAAGCTCCCAGGGACACAAGAGCCGCAGGGGCAGCTGACTCGGCGGTTCTCAGCCGTCCTGTCCCCACCCCCGAGCCGATGGGATCAACTCTGCCCACTCGGGGGGGCACCCGCCACCCCACAGCTTCAGGAGGCCGCGCGGCCTTGCCGACCAGGGGTACCCCCTCCCTGGGCCCCCAGAACAGGGCCTGACACAGGGGGGCACCTGACAGTGTTGAACGAGTGAACGGAGGGTGCATGAGTTCAAGTGGCTTTTCAACCCCAGAAAACATCCATGGATACAAACAAAGAACAAAACGTAAATGAGTCAACATGGTTCCCATTTTCCTTTCATTTTGTGTTGACTTTGCAACAAAATAGTAGCTTTTAAAGGCAAGAAAGCAGCCTGGCTGGCGTGGCCCCGGGGTTGAGCATCGACCTATGAACCAGGAGGTCAGGGCTCGGTTCCGGCTCAGGGTCCAGTTCTCCGGGGTAACCTCACAGGCCAAGGGGCTGCGCTGCTCCTTCGCGCTCTCGGCACTCTCAGTCCTTGCCCGAAGGGGGCGCTGCCAACACCTGCTCCTTCTCAGGGCGGCCTGAGGCCTGGGCAGCGCCTTGTCCGGTTGCCACAGGGACATTCTCCTCGACCCCAGCGTCCGGCCCAGCTTCGCGGACGGTTCACGTGTCATCATAGCAGTGGCCGGCGTGTGGCGCGCACCCGCCGAACAGATGACCGCCCTGCACAGCAGGTTAAGCCTCCACAGAGAGAGGGATTTTGATTCCATTTCGTAAAAGCGACAGCAGAGGAGAGAGGGCGCGGCCTGCTCTGAACTCCCGAAACCTGACATCTCTGAAGCCGCTCGAACAGGACTCTGCCGGATGCGAGCACAGCGCCTCCAGTTCCCACACAGTCGCCCCGAACGCGTCCAATGACGGCTCAGTCGTGTTTCCTTCCATTTTGAGATCAGCCCTGCTTCCCCCACCCGCACATCCGTCTGCACCGCCCATGCCCTGACGCGGACGGTGTGGCATTCCTCCGGCGCCCCTGAGGGCTCCCCATGTCCCTCCCTCTGCCCCTTTCCCTCTGTCCCCCTCCCTCCCAGCACTGTTCCCCCCTCACCCTCCCCAGCATCCTGGCTCCACCTCCGTCCACATCTCCCTCTGCCCTTCCGTCCCAGGGAGCCTGGTCCCAAGGACACCCCGACAGGGACTAAAGCAGAAAGCAACCGGCGGGTGGCTGGCTCGCTAACCGACAGGGGTGACGGGCACAGATTCAGAAAACCCGCCAGCAGGCCGAGCGGTCAGACGGGACACGTTTTTCCCAGGAGCAGAACTCCCTGCCCTCCGCGGGGGATCGCAGGCCCGCACACGCTCACGGGGTGCAGTGGTTCCCGCGCGCCAGCCCGCACCCCCAGCTCCTGGCCACGGCTCCCTGGAGGGAGCGGCCTCTCACGCTGACGGGCACCTCGCGCTGCCCGTGCGGAGCCTGTGCCCACGCAGGGAGCGAGTGTTCTCGAAACTGCGAGAGGGCCCGCCTCACAGGGTGCTCAGGGCAGAAGGGGTTCCCCTCCGACCATCGCAAGGCCTCCCAGGGCTGCTCCACGTCTGTCCATCACTCCCGATTCCTACTTTTTATTTATTTTTTTAATATATCGTTATTGATCTCAGAGAGGAAGGGAGAGGGAGAGAGAGAAACATCAGTGACGAGAGAGAATCATGGGTCGGTCGCCTCCCGCACACCCCCCACTGGGGATCGAGCCCGCAACCTGGGGCTGTGCCCTGCCCGGGAATCGAACCCTGACCTCCTGGTTCACAGGTTGACGCTCCATCACTGAGCCGTGCCGACTGGGCAAGATCAGTCAACATTCTGAAAGCGAAAGGAATTAGTGCGAATAACTCTGTGAGGTTTAAGCTTCGTTTTACCAACATAAACCGTCGTCGCGCCGTGTCCAGCCTGTGCCCCCGGCAGCACAACCCCGAGTCATCAGCGACTCAGCCCAGGCACCTGCTCCCCAGACGGCCCCCCGGCAGCCAGGCCCACAGCGCGTGTGGCCAATGACGCTCGTACCTCCTGCTCGCTGAGGGGCCGCTCCTGCTGCTGGGGAACCTGGGGGGGGGGTCTCGGGGAGAAGGGGGCGGGCCTGGTGCAGCCGCTGTGAAGGGGCGCTCTCCATGGAGGCTTCCAGGTCATGTCCACACACGTGCACAGCTGTGTGCTCAACCCAGGCCCTGGCCCAGCAGGCCCCTCACACACACGAGATGCAGCCTTAGGACCCGCACACGGGAAGACACGCATGTTCACAGCAGGTGCCGCTCCTTCCCGCCACGGTCTCCAGCGAGACACGGTGAGCTGAGCGCGAGGCCTGATCCCGCATAAAGCCCGAGGGGTCTCCCTCCTCCCAGGCCCCCCACGCTCGCTCTGCCCACAAGGATTCCGTCAGGCTGCCCCCTTTTCTCAGAAAAGCATCCTCCTCGAAGGGACCGGCACCCCGATCGGCAGTCCCTGGAATGCCCAGCAGCGAGCGCACGGGGAGGACCAGGGCACCTGCGGGCACCTCGCTGCCGTCCCGGGAATCAGGTCAGCAGAGGCCACGCTGCTTCAGAAAACACGGCCATTGGCTGTTCTCTCCCTTCTTTTCTCTCCAATTCCTGACAGACAGCCTCCAGGCCGCACACCAGCTTCTCGCCATGGAAACGGGAGCTGGTGTTTGCCAGCGACCCTCAGCAGGGGAGGACGCCCTGGCGGCTCGGCCCCCGGGGGCAGCGCCCTGGGCCACCGGCTCCGGGCACCCAGGCTGGCCTGGCTGTGGCCTCCGGGGACGTCGGCTCCCGGATTCTCCTGTGAAGTTAGGAAAGACCCACAGCGCCTGTGCTCACTTACAGGCAAGAGCTCACTGACTCGCCATTTCCAAGGTGTGTTCTTGTTGGAATTCAAACTGAGAGTCACTACACTGAGTCAAAATTAGAAGGAAAAAAACCAAATGCGGGCCAGCGCCATTTCCAGCAGCTAATCCTCAGGCGCAAGCCCAGGCCAGGATAACCGCCACCCCCTCCCATCAGAACGCAGAGCTTCGTGGGCTTGGGTGATGCTGAGCTTTTCGCAATAAGGTGACCAGAGTGGCTTTCTAGAAAGAGAGCGCAGAGGGTACGGAGGACAGGGACCCACTTCGTCCCGAAGGCATGGCGCGGCCGCTGCTGGGAGGGTCTGAGGCCTGGTCTCGGAGCGAGAGAATTCGTGGGCCAATTCTCTGCACGGCCCCAAGATGGGAACCAAATGGACAAGCGGCTGATGCCCGAGGTGCACACCTGAGAGAACCCCACGCTGAGCAGGATGTAAGCCTGGGCTCGGGGTGAGGGGGAGGCCCAGAGGGCGAGGGTACCAGTCCCAGCGCCCTGGGAGGCTGCACCCCCACATCTGAGACAGAGCTGAAGGGAGGGGAGCCGGCCAGGGCCAAGCAGAGGAAGGGGGAGTGTGGGCAGCAGCTCTCAGGACGTCACACAGCCCCTTGGGTGGCCGGAGCAGGAGGGGGGGCAGGCGCCGAGGCGAAGGTCAAGCGATGACTTAGACACACTGGATACTCAGCGTCAGGGAACGGGGCCCGCACGGTCCCGAACATGATACTTTAATGGAAACGTTCAGCCTAAGGATGATGCAATAGAGAGATGAGCAACTCTGGTCTCGTCTATTCAGTTTCACTCGGTAGCAAAATACCCAGTTGACGACGGCCTACAGTTGTGCCCAACGCCAGGTGCATCCCTGGGCTTTTAAAGGCTGTCTGCGGCCTGCAGGTCTGCGTGGGCGCACTCGCTCCTCGAACCCGCACATGCTTCTGAATCCTGCCCGCTGCACCATTGTTGGAAGCACAGGTCCTGGTCCTGCCCGACTACGCCCACTGTCGGGTCTGAGCCCCTCCGCCAGGGGCTGGACCTTCTTGGGTGCCAGGCGGTAGAAAGATGGAGAAGCCATGAGGAGTTGTGGGTGTGTGAGAGAGCCTCTGGTGTAGGAGCCAGTGGCCATGTAGCCATTGCCGACAAGGAGCCACTAGACCAAACAGTTCTTCAAAGCGCAGTCCCACACAGCAGGTAGCCGCACACCAGCTAGGTAACGAATCATCTTTCCACACAGTAGCAGCAGCCTCTGTACCCACGGCCTGCTGGCCAGTGACACATCTTCCCCATAATGCAGCCCCACATAACAGCAGCCTCACCAGGCAGCCGCACTGCCAGCTGGTCAGGAACATACCTTATAGGACTTACACAAAAGGCTTCCAAATGCTGACCTCAGTCTTTGGGTTATAGAAGGTCACGCCTGCACAGTGTACACACAGATGACTGGCCTTGCTCTTGGCCCTGCGTAGAGTCCTTGAACACCCTGATGAAGATTCCCACGCTCAGAGTGGCCTTGAACACTCGGTGTACTCTGAACAGGGGCCCCACAGTCTCCTGCAGGCACCCTGAGTGTTGGCCATGAGTCTAGCCCCTCCCTGTACTGAAGTGCGTCCTCTCCGCCCAGGCGAGGTCTGCCCTGTGATGACCACCCGAGGGAGCCCCTCAGGGGCAGGAGGTGGCCTGCTCCACCTCGGCTCGCTGGAAGGTATGCCGAAAATTCCAGCCCTGCTCTCAAGATGGCGGCTGCGTTAGAGCAAACTGCTGGCTGATTGGAGCATAACTTCTCTCCTTCATTCTCCAACCCCGCTCACCACCCTGGCTGATGTGCGCCTCCCTTCCTGTCCTCGCTCTTCTGTGACGGCTCGTCCCTCCCCAGGACTCCGAACTCTGCATCCAGTTTTCTTCACCTACTGAGTCGGACACCCCTTCCTTGACTTGACAGCTTCTTCGTGTTTCCCTAAACCCATGTGGCCATCTCTGTTATCTATCTATACATATAAAACACTAATATGCAAATAGACCGAAGGGCAGAACAACCGGTCACTATGATGTATGCTGACCACCAGGGGGCGCATGAGAAACATGGTGGGCATCAGTCGTGGCAGGATGGTGGGGCAGGTGAGCAGGGGCACCAGACCAAGGTGGGGTGCAAGTTGCTGTCATTGGGGCAAGCCTCTGGTGGTTACTGAAAATTCCTTGCTCCCACATACCACGGCCCCACCCGGCGCACGCACCCGTTGCTGGCACCTGGTGCCGGCCCCGATCACTCGGTGCCATCAGTGGGTGTGAGCAGTGGCTGCCAGCCCTATTGCCCCTCAGGGCTTCTCCACCTCCACCTGCTCCTGAGGGGCGATTGGGACAGCAGCTGCCGCTTGCACCTGCTGATGGCACCAGCCCCAATGGCTCTGTGCCATCAGCAAGTCAGAGTGGTGGCAGCAGGAGTGGGGCTGCTAGAAGACGGGGGACCGGGGGCTGTAGTGGGAGGGGCTGGGCAGGGGTGGGAGGATGGGCTGAGACCCGCCCCTGTGCCCACCATGACCTTGAGGCCCACAGTTACTTTCAAGGTGCATGAATTTGTGCACTGGGCCTCTAGTCTATAATAACAAACATGTAATATGCTAATTAGACTGGATGGCCAAACGACCTTCCAGATGACCTTCCAGACAAAGCCAGGGCCGTGAGGGCTGAGGCAGCCTCCATGGCTGTGAGGGCCAAGCCCCTTGCACGAATTTCATGCATCGGACCTCTAGTATAAAAGCCTAAGCAACCATTACGGCTGCAGACCAGAACAACCAGAACGACCTGTCGACCAGTCACTATGACGCGCACTGACCACCAGGGGGCAGACGCTCAACGCAGGAGCTGCCTGTTGGTGGTCAGTGTGCTCCGACAGGGGGAGTGATGCTCAGCCAGAAGCCAGAAGCAGTGTTGGGAGCGCCCCTTCCTCCCCCCTCCCCCGCGCCCCCCCTCCCCCCCCCACCCCCCCGCCACACCACAGCATGAGCAACTAGCGTAGCACCTGGCCCTGGCTCGGGCTCCTCCCTAGCTGCCTGTGGCTTGGCGCACTACTATATCCCTTAGGGGATCCCAGATTGCCAGAGGGCACAGGCCAGGCTGAGGGGACCCCTCCCCCCATGCACAAATCTGTGCACGGGGCCTCTAGTCTCTTATGAAAGTGTCTATATTTACTATGAAATTGTCATTGCCTCTGTAATGCACATACACAGTCCTGTGAGTCGTGCTGACTGGGCTCTCTACCCTCAAGTGATGCCAAACTCTGCATCTGGGACCCAGGAAACACATCTGGGCTCCAGGAGACACTCCTCTACCCCGTTACCAAAGCTGTGTGATTTTTGGTGTTATTTTTTTGCTTTTCATTACATTTTGCAAGTTTAAGTTTTCCAAAGTCTTTAGGAGATACCGACTGACAGACGCTTAAAGGACTCCCGGGGACAGCCAGCATGCAAATGACTTAAAGTCGCAAGTCCATATTCTCCGAGTGATTCCCGGCATCTCGCTCCTGCCCACGTCCAGTACAGCCCAGCGCGGGCCTCCGCTTGGTGGATCTTCACGACTCGCCGTGCAGGTGGGATCACCGGCAACTGTTAGCACATTTGTTGTTCGTTGCAAAGACGTGGCTACGAAGTTCCTGTCTTCCCCACATGAAGGGGAAAACCAAAGAGAAAGCCACAGAAATGAGATGGTGAGAGGCCATCTGTTTGGTCTTCCTTGGGAACAGCAGTGCAAATCACCTCTTTCATTCGAATTTGCCCAGCAGCTGGAGAGCCTCATGGCAGCTCAGAAAGTCAACCAGCATTGCCGAGTGTCCGGAGACACACGGGGCCAGGCGACAGAGAGCACCTCCATCCAGCTGACCACTCACCCTGGGGCCAGATGGACAGACAGCACCTCCATCCAGCTGACCACTCACACTGAGACCAGATGGACAGAGAGCACCTCCATCCAGCTGACCTCTCACGCTGAGACCAGATGGACAGACAGCACCTCCATCCAGCTGACCTCTCACGCTGAGGCCAGATGGACAGAGAGCACCTCCATGCAGCTGACCACTCACCCTGGGACCAGATGGACAGAGAGCACCTCCATGCAGCTGACCACTCACCCTAGGGCCAGATGGACAGACAGCACCTCCATGCAGCTGACCACTCACGCTGGGGCCAGATGGACAGAGAGCACCTCCATTCAGCTGACCACTCACGCTGGGGCCAGATGGACAGAGAGCACCTCCATTCAGCTGTATTTGAAAAACAATCCCTCAGGACAGCTTTATAGATTCATTGACCAGAGAGCGAAGGCACATGGGATTGGACACAAGAAAGCCACATGTGAACTGTTTCAATGAATGGTTCTCAACCTTCTGGCCCTTAAATACAGCTCTTCACGCTGTGACCCAACCATAAGATTATTTTCGTTTCTACTTCATAACTGTAATGAATCTGTTAGGATTCACTGACGCCCCTCACACGCGGTTTTCGGAACCGGCTGGAATCCTGAAAGGAGCGAGTCACACGCACGAAGGCTCTCGCAGTCTCTACGGCAAACCATGGCTACAGGAGGGGGCTGCCCCCTCTTATTCTCAAAACAGACACGAAATTCCCATAAGAGAATTGTTCCATTGTCCATGGGTCTCCCTGAAAGACCCAACTCCCCTCCACCCCACAGGGCAAACTGCAACGAAAATGCCACCCCTGCATCAGATTCGCTCAGAATGATCCAACACCACAGGCAGCCCTTCTCCTAAATCCCAACCGTTCCTGCCTTCAGGAGTGGGGGGGCGCACAGGGCCGCTCGCTTGTCCCCCCGCCACACTCAGGGCACAGCACTGCCAGCAGCACCTGCAGCACCAAAGACAGGCTGACAGCCAGCCCGGTGGGCCAACCCACGTTCCTTCCAGACTTACAACAGTCATCCAGCACGACCTGCCACAGGCCCACACCCATGTGGCTACGGCCACATCAGAGGACAGAGACAGGAAGAAGCTATGAGGACACACTGTGGTCACCGCCCTGCCGCCTCGATGAGGGGGCACAGAACGGTCCCACAGGCCATGGATAAAGTCTATTCATCAGTTGTTTAAATATGACTTTGACTGACTCATCTACACAAATGAAGACATGCAGTGGGTCATGCTAAGTGACATAGACAATTACTAAGTACTAGAGGCCTGGAGCATGGATTCGCAGCCTTTCGCAATCCGGGACCCCTTGGGGGATGTCGTTATGCCGGTTTCGGCCCTATCCCCACAGGGCAGGTTGAGGGACCTCACTGGTGCACAAATCCATGCACCAGGCCTCTAGTCCGCATATAAGATCCTTGGTTAATCAGTGCTCCCCCTCTCTCTTCCCCCTGAGATTCATCAGTCTGTTCCATGTTTCCATGTCTGTGCCTTGAGCGTCTGCCCCCTGGTGGTCAGTGCTTGTCATAGCTACTGGTCGAACGGTCGGACACTCAGCATGTTAGCCTTTTATATAGATAGATATTTAGTGCAGCTCATGCCGACAGCACACACGTCGCAAATCCATACACAGACCTGGTCCCGTGAATGTGACCAACTTCAGAGACACTGAGGGGACGCCCTGTGTCCTCTCCATGGGAAACACTACACAGCCATTCCAGTGGGGCCCGCCTCACGCAGGACTGACCGTGAGGAAACAACAGCCAGTCTCTCTACAGATTTTAATAAGCAGCACAGGGATCGGCTCCCAGAGTTCACATGGCATCTCTCTGCTTCTAAAATATGTTTCTATTGAGTTCAGAGAGGAAGGGAGAGGGAGAGAGAGAGAAACATCCATGATGAGAGAGAATCACTGATCGGCTGCGCGTCCCACACTGAAGATGGAGCCCACAGCCCAGGCATGTGCCCTGACTGGGAACTGAACCGTGACCTCCTGGTTCCTAGGTTGATGCTCAGCCACGGAGCCACGTCAGCTCGAATGGCGTCTCTACACTACCAATGCCAAGTGTCTGTGTGTGTCCCGGATATTTATTTTCCGTCCTGATTTTTACGGTAAATGTGTGTCTTTCTCTTGATTGCTGTCACTCCTCCCCAGGTGATAATGCGGCCGCTGCATCCTTCTGAATTCAGGTCAAGCATCTAGAACCGGAGGAAAGGCATCTGGAGGGCAAGCGCTGACCCGAAGAGAACCGGAATCTTGGCACAGAAAATACCAGCTTTCTCATCTGTAACTGCTACACAGTTTTCATTTTTAAAAACCTTTCACTGTCATTGTTGAGGTAGAATACCCTCACTCTCAACTGGCCACAAACAAGCATTTAGGGTTAAAAATGTGGTTAAAGATCATCAGGACGGTGGGTTTTCACATTAAAATGTGTGCCAAAAGGCACGGCGTCTGGTGAAACACTTGCTAGTATTTGGTGGAACATTCCAGAAGGGCCCACCTTTCCCTTTAACGCCTGCAAACTTCCTAAATCAACCCACACCCTGACACTGACTGTTTCCATAGTTTTACTCCTAACCCCCCCTCCCCGCCCCCACTTCTCGTGAACCCGTGTGCTCTCTGAGGAGCCGTGGCAGTAACTGTCCTTGTGTCAGGGACACAGGCAGGCCCGTGCGCAAACCTGTGGACATGGAGCGGGAGGTCATGAGCGTCACGCTAAGGACCTGAAGGTCCAACAACCTGGAAGGTGGGCCGGCACAGGGCGGGTATCTGAGACCCTGAGGTTAGTGACCCCTTGCTGGGAAGCCACATTGCTGGGGTGAGTGTGCGCAGCCCCCGTGCGCGCCCGAAGGACGCAGCCCGGCCTTGTCCCATAGGCATCTCCTCAGGTAAAGGCCCAAGTGAACCACGTGGTTTATTTATTTGTTTATATGTTTTTATTGATTTTAGAGAGAAGGGAAGGGAGAGGGAGAGAGAGAAACATCAGTGAGGAGAGAGAATCATGGATCGGCTGCCTCCCGCACACCCCACTCTGGGGATCGAACCTGCAACCCGGGCATGTGCCCTGACCTGGAATCTAACGCTGACCTCCTGGTTCATAGGTTGACGCTCAACCACTGAACCACACGGGCCGGGCCTATTGGTTTATGTCAAGCAGCGTCTGTCCAGGTGGAGGAGACGCCTTGTCAATTTGCAGGGCTGTGTACGGGAAAGTACTATTGACAGGAGGAGTGATTGATACACACGAATGCACAGGGGTCAGGATTTCACAGGGAGTGCAAGTGCCTAGGGAGGTATGTGCTCTGAGTCCCCCAGACAAGGTGACCCCCAACCTCAGCCTGGACCTGACAAGGCTCAGAGACAGGACCAGTCGGGGAGCGCTCACCCACGTGGCTGACGACGGAACTACACCCAGTTCCGCCAGGTCCCCTCGTCTTTGCTGGGACGGCGGATGCTGCCCCCGGACACTGTCCCCCTTCCTTCTCCTTGTCCGGGGCTCAGGCCGCGGCTGGCCCACTGGTCGGGCTACACGTGCTAACGGAACCACACGGCCCTCTCCCCGTCTCCCGGCTCCTGGGGACGTGCATCTGGCCGTGCACAGCCGTCCTTGCTACGTCTAACGCTGGTCAGTACTGCCTAACACCATCGTATTCTCAGGACCGCTCCCTGCTTTTGCTTTTGGCCGGAGATGTCTGCTCAGTCAGGTTGCAAACGCCACGGAGGCCTGGGCCACGGATGTGCAGCCCATCGAGGCCACGCCGGCCGGTACGGAGCCACGCGCCCAGCAAACCTGCCCGGGCTCGTTGCATTCACGGGGCTCCCCTCTGTGCGGGGAGAAAACACAATCTAACGCAGTCAATAAGCCCATTCTTAGACACTGAAGCTCCTTAAGCGAATGTGAAAGGTCAAGGTCTTGGTCTTAACGGGAACGAACACAACTTCGCGGGTAGAAGGAGGTGGGTGTCTGTGAGTGAACAGGAAAGCATGGGTGAAACCAGGTCTGACAACTCGGTGGACGCTCGGCCTCCAGAGTGACGGGTGTCATGAACTAGAACATGTTGTATCGTCTCCTTTTAAAACACAGGGCCCTCCCTAGCTCTGGCCAGTGCGGCTCAGTGGTTGCGCGCTGTCCCATGCAGGGCACATGCCCAGGTTGCAGGTTCGATCCCCAGGAGGGGGTGTGCGGGAGGCAGCTGATCAGTGTTTCTCTCTCTCTCTCACCATTGATGCTTCTCTCTCCTTCCTCCTTCCTCTCTCCCTAAGTCAAGAAAAACATTTTTTTAATGGACCCTCCTTAAATTAACGAACTCGGATGGACAGGAACACCTATCCCACGGACTTGTCTCGAGTTCATGCATTTTTTTCTATCAAAATATTTTCTCGTTTGATAGCGATCCCCAGGGTGCCCTCCCGGGTGATGGGAATGAGGCGGTCAGCGTATTTGCTGCCGTGAGCCCGCCCGCACCACCTCCGCCCGCACCACAGATGGCAGCTCTGCTTCTGCACCAGCCGGGCCTGGACAGACCACGGGCAGGAGCGAGAGCTGCCGCATATGTAATACATTTAATAATAAAGATATTTTTAAAAAGCTGTTGGTGTATTTATAACTTAGTCTGCTCCAAGTCAGGGCACGAGAGTAGCCAACACAAGTTAAAAACGTTAATTCTAGCCCTAGCCCATCTGGCTCGATGGATAGAGCATCAGCCCGTGGACTGAAGGGTCTTGGGTTCAATTCCAGTCAAGGGCACAAGCCCAGGTTATGGGCTCGACCCCCAGTGTGGGGCGTGCAGGAGACAGCCGATCCATGATTCACTCGCATCATTGATGTTTCTATCTCTCCTCCCTCTCCCTTCCTCTCTGACATCAACAAAAATATATATATTTTGAAAACACCTCAATTCACCTAAAGTGAGTTCAGCAATGATAACCTATCAGTTTAGTTTCCCTACATCCATAATAGGATGGAACAAAATTTAAAGAGGTAATTTTAGAGCCTTTCTATCCTTTGAAGAAGTAACTAAAACTTTGAAACATTTAAAATAAAAAAATGTTAGTCTTACTTTCTAATATTTAGGTGGCGTGACAATTTAAAAAGTGGATAAAATGCTCAAATTTTAAAGTTAAACATGAAAGTATGGAAATTATATATCTTTTTCTTTTCAGCCTAATGATTTTTTTAAAGAAACGTGACAGAGTTGTACCTGGAGCCATCATGCTAATATAATTAGAGAAAATTATCCTATCTAATAAAGAAGGAATATGCTAATTGACCCTCGCACCATTGCAAAAGATGGCGGCACCCACAGCCAATAAGGAGGGAATATGCTAATTGACTGTCATGCCTTCAAAGATGGCAGCACCCAGTACCCTCAGCCCCACCGGGGCGGCAAGGCCAGGCCTGCCCCATGTGCCTGCTTCTGGAGTCCCCCAGTCCCTCAGCAGCCCAGGGCCGGCTCGAGGCACAGGCAAGCCTCGGATGGTGGCTGCCCAGCCACCCAGGGCCACCCAAGGCTAAGTAACCAGGGCCAGCCGAGGCTTGCACTGCCGGCAGTGGCAGCAGCAGAGGTGTGATGAGGGCTTCACCTTCCCCTGACCGCCAGGTTGCCTCCAGCCCCTGAGGGCTCCCAGACTGTGAGAGGGTGTAGGTCAGGCTGAGGGACGCCCCCTCCAGTGCATGAATTTTCATGCACTGGGCCTCTCGTCTATATATATAAAATCCTAAGCGACCATTATGACTGGTTGACCAGTTGCTATGATGTGCACTGACCACCGGGGGCAGGCGTCCTATGCAGGAGCTGCCCTGATGGTCAGTGGGCTCCCACAGCCAACCTCCTACAGCCGGCCAACCTCCCAAGGTCCCTCTCCCCAGCTGGTAGCCAACCACCCACAGTCCCTCCCCCTGGCCGGCCAGCCACCCCAATCAGCCCCAATCACCTGCCAGGCTGAGGAACCCCACCCGAGCACGAATTTGTGCCCTGAGCCTCTCGTAATCCAATACAGTTCATTCATAAACTTTTAAAAAGACCACCTGAATTCTATTCCGTGTGCCATCACTTGTCACTTCAGAACCCTGAGCAAGAAGAGAAAGCGCCCCGAAACCCTTCAGGAAAGAGAGAGAAGCTTCGAGAGACGTGGGGGTGGCCCAGCACCGATGGCTCGGAATGTGGCCCTGGCTGACTCTAGGCCAATCCCTCGTCCCCACAGCAAGTCCCACGCATGTCCCCAGGGCCTCCCCTGGACGCGGGAGGGGAGACTCCTGGGAGAGACGGTGGTGCATGGGAAGCCTGAGCGAGAGGGAGGCGGGAAAGTGTGTCCTGTCCTATCGGCCAGTCGCCTCCAGACGCAGACAGATGTCTGGGCCACGGAACCATCTCGCTGGAAAGGGGGTGCTCCTCTGCAAGGCGCCTGACCCGCCTGCCGGCCCCACCCAGGCCCGTCCTGGCTGACCGCTGTGGGGGGGTTAGACACCCCAAAGGGGTGAGCAGGTCTGAAAGGGGTCCTGAGAGGTTTTTTAAAAAAAATTTATTTGTATTGATTTCACAGAGGAAGGGAGAAGGAGAGAGAGAGAAACATCAATGGTGAGAGAATCACGGATCGGCTGCCTCCTGCACGCCCCACACTGGGGATGGAGCCCGCAACCTGGGCCTGTGCCCTGACCGGGATCGAACCCGGGACCCTTTTAGTCTACAGGCTGATGCTCTATCCGCTGAGCCACACCAGCCAGGGTGAGAGTTTTACTCTCTTAGCAAAACCAAGGTCACTGCAGGCAGCGGACAGCACTGGCTCTGGGAAGGGAACTCCGGGCTCGTATCTGGCTGTAACTCACCTGTGACATCCACAGTGAGAAGAACAGGGTCATGAAGGTGGACGGAGGCGGAAACAGATGCGAACAGAAAGGAAGTCCCGACCTCCAGGCCTGAGGGGTTCTCCTTCCGCCCAGTCACCAACCCCACCCTCTCCCACTCCTCAGTGACGGGCCTGCTGTCTCCCGGCAGCACGGGGCTGCTTGGGTTAGAAATGGATGTCAAAAGGGGTGGAGCGGACGTTTCCTTCTTTGAAAAGTGGGAGGAATGTGGATTTTATTGGAGATGGACCACATGTGAAAACCTTTCTCGTGCTGTGGACTGCGAGGCGCTGTGGCTCCGTGACCCACGTGGGCTGGCAAAGCCCACCCTCTGTGGCCACCGTGGGAACAGCCTCCTCCTGGCCCAGGCAGGTCCCTCCTCAGGCAGCGCAAGTCACAGCCATGAAACACACGTAATCCAACCCCCTGCAAGGCCACGAGGAGTTAGAGGGCCCAGCCCTACCGGTTAGCTCAGGAGATAGAGCGTCTGCCTGGGGGCTGCAGGGTCCCGGGTTCGATTCCAGTCAAGAGCTCGATCCCCAGTAGGGGGCGTGCAGGAGGTAGCCAATCAATGACTTTTCTCTCATCGTTGATGTTTCTATCTCTCTCTCCTTCTCCCTTCCTCTCTGAAAC
>PVJC01024165.1:0-25772 GCA_004026665.1 Murina feae
ACACAGTTCGCCTAGTGTGATTTTTTTTAGATACTGCATTATGTGCCAATCCCTTATATGTTCTCAAAAATTTTACAACGCTTAAATTACTTAAAGATAAGCATTTTAAAAACAGATGAACTGTGATGCTTAGAGTTGGTTCTCTCTGGCTAAAATATTTCTTAACGCAAATAAATGATTTATCCTGAATAAATGAAGAAGTATTGCAATGCCATCTTTCTCAACAAATGAATAAATGGGTTGATTAACAAGCAAAATTATATAGAAACACTGATTTGAGCTTTTTAAGGAGGCATGATCAGTGCTCTAGAAAAATCAGTCATTGGCAAATAATAGAAAATAGAAGGAAGCATTTCAAAGCCCATTGCATTTCGTTCATTTTATTTGGTTTCTCCCTCTCCCTTTTCTTCCAAGGCAGAATTGAAAAGCTCTTTTCCAATGTCAGCCAATATCAGGCATTTTGCCAGACAGGCAAAAAAAGTGAAGGTAATATCATAAAGAGTAATGACTAAATTTATTTTAGAGCCTCTGCTTCTGTAGCTTTGGAAAGAAAGTGATTCATTGCCAGGGAATCAGGATAATATAATCAAAAATCCCTGTGGTACCATTTTTGACCTTTAGAGCGAACACATGTTTGCAGAATGGAAAGCTGAGCAGGAAGCTTATGTTCAAAACATGGCCTACTCGCTAGACGGTGCTCTTTATTGATATGTCAGAGTCTGTGGAGCAGGTACCCTTGTAACCAAAGGTCATATTAAGACTGAAAAATAGAATGGCTTGAAGGAAGTCATATCCAATGGTACTAATCCTAGCTACCAGAGAATGTAGAAGATAATTAAAAAGGAAATATTTTGGGGGAAACATTTCAGAAATGCTATTCCTACTGGTAGACTTAACGCAGAAGCTTTTAAAGCTAAAAGTTAATACCGGTATGGTATATGTATGGGTTGGCTTATGACTAAAGTAGCTCATGCAGGAAAACATATATATATTCATTTTGTTTAAACACATAGATGATTTTATAATATTGTAGAACTAGAAAAAATGTACATCCAAGCTACGTGAATCTGGAATTGGAAAGTGGGAAACTGATGCCATTGATTCTTTTCATCTCTGTCTCCGACTGTATTATCTAATGCACTCTCCTACTTTTCTCCAACACAAACTTGGTTATGAGAGATGGAGGGAGGAAGCTAAGGAAAGAGGGACGAGAAAAGAGAAAAACGAAATAAAACAAAAGAAGAGAAAATGGCCCAATCACTTTCTTAGAATCCAAAGTCAGATTAGCAAATACTTTGGCAGAAAAAAAAAAGCATGAGGCATGATGGCATATAAAATAACAAGATTTCTTGATGCACATGGGATTCTGTGAATCCACAATTGGAGTTTGAATGACTCATGGATTTACCAGTTCTCTTAACAGAGGTCCATATTCCTGACTAAGGCCTTCAAGGTCCTTCACCATCTACACCCTGCTAAATTTGAAACTCTAACCTCTCCTGGTTCTACTGATTTATTTACAGGTCCCATGCAAAATATCTCCCTGACTCCCGTACTTGGCACACCCTACCTATACTTCCCTTCTGGTTTACAAAGTCCTGGCCATCTCTTCAGGCCTCCCCATCTACAGGAGATGTTCCCTAACTCCTACTGAAAGACCTCAATGATTCTTCATCCATGGTTTTCATAGTAGACTAGAGGCCTCGTCCATGGATTCATGCACAGGTGGGGTCCCTTGGCCTGGCCTGTGGGGATCAGGCCAAAACTGGCTCTCTGACATCCCCTGTGGGGTCTCAGATTGAAAGAGGGTGGTTCATCCTCCTCTCTGGTTCCGGGTGCATCACCTAGAACCTCAGCTGCCAAGTCACTGCAACTTGGCAGCTCCTCTGTTGAGTGTCTGCCTCCTGGTGGTCATTGCATGTCATAGCCAGTCAAATAGTCAGATGGTGCTTAGGCTTTTATATATATAGATTTTACATAGCATTTAGAAAACCATGATGTATTTCTTTTTTGTATCTTTTTGTCTCCCTGATAAACTGAACACACTGTAAACTAGATGAGGTATCATGTGTCCATATAGTGTTTAGTTTACAGCTGCTAAAAAATAAGATATATATAATCTAATCTAATAAAAGAGTAATATGCAAATTGACCCTCACTCCAAGACACACAAGCCACGCCCACCAGCCAAGCCACGCCCACCAGCCAATCAGAGTGGCTGTATGCAAATTAAACCAGCCAAGATGGCGGCCGGCAGCCACGGAGCTAGAGCAAACAGGAGGCTTCCACTGCACCAGTGATGTTTCAATTATAGAAGATAAACCCCAGAAACCTGCTTCCAGCCAGCCTCGCTGGGACATTGGGTCAATGGGAGCTGTGGCCAGCCTCCAAACAGCCCTCAGCCCCTCATCCAGGCTGGCCAGGCACCCCAGTAGGGACCCAAACCCTGAAGGGACGATAGGAAGCCTGAAAACAGCCCTCAGCCACTCACCCAGGCTGGCTACACCCCCATGGGGCAAGTGTCCCCACTGGGAGGCTTGGCCAGACTGCAAACAGCTATCAGCCTCTCACCCAGGCTGTCCAGGCACACTAGCAGGTAGACATCCCCCGAGGGGTCCCAGACTGTGAGAGGGCACAGGCCAGGCTGAGGGACCACCCCCCCCACACACGAGTGCACAAATTTTTGTGCACCAGGCCCCTCGTTATAATATAAAATGCTTAAAAGACATTGTCTAATTGGCAACTGCAAGAATCAACAATAAGTAAGATAATGGTTTAATTCTTCTCCAATACCAATGGCTATTATCTTTCAAGAAATTCCTTTTGAATAATTTATAATTGGTTACATAAATAAGACATACAGTAAGTGTTAGATTGCTAGCAGAAAGTGACGCATCCTCTGCCCTCTCACCCTTGGTAACATGACTTTGGCATTCTTCCGTTTGAATCTGGGCTGACCGTGTGACCTGCCTTAGCCCTTAGATGCTGATTCTGCTATTTTTCATAAAGCCCTGCCCACATGAGAAGCAAGCTAGAATGACCTCCTGAACCTGAGGGACTATGTGGAGCTGGGTACAGTCAAGTAGACCCACCCTAGGTCTCCCAGACCAGCTAGATCCCAGAAAACCAACATGGATGCCTGGCAACTCAGCCCAATCATAAGACCATCACAGCAATATACCAGTAAATACATATGAAATAATAACTTTTTACTTTAAGTTTGCGGGGTAGTTAATTATTCAACAATGGATAACTGACACAAAACAACACATAATTTTAAAAGAAGAAATGTATCCCTTTACCTTAGAATAGGGAGCAAATGTACCTAAGATCAAAATTACAAATATTTAAATATTTTACATAGAATAACAGTTATATAAATGAATCAGTACAAACCAGTATATAAACTAGGTTAAATATTGTATCTCAATTATCCTTTTTCATAGGAATATTTTTGTCAGATTACTTTGCAAAAAAGTTATCTCTATGTCAGGTTTTTACATTCAGATAAAATAATAGAGTCATAATAAAATAATTATATTCATAAGAACATAAATATTTATATCAATTCCTATTTCTATATTGCTGTCTGGCATCCAATATTCTTATAAGTTATATATTTAAACTAACAAAAAAGTGATTGAAAATATGTTCTTATATGATTGCCTTGCTTTGCCATCACTAAGACAGAGAAACTGAAATATTAATTTCATTCTACTTCATTCCACTTTTTCTTTTTAATCTCTTGGATGAATGACTGATTTTCATCAATATCCTGATTTGTTAAGCTATTTCATTATCTGGAGTATTTATATAAAGATTAATAATCTTTCTATTAAATAACTTCTGTCGCTCAATAAAGGTTTGGAAAAAATATATATCTTGTAGGTAAATGTCATCATACATATAATGAAGAACATAGTTCCATTAGAATCATGCTTTTATCTCACAGACAAAAAAAAAAGATCACATTTACCTTATTCTATATGGGGATTTCAATGTTGATTTAATTAATGTTATGCATAAGTCTTTGTGTTTTTAAAATGAATCATGAGGCATCTTTTCTTCTTTGTCCTAAAGAGTCAGGAGAGTAACTCAAGGGCCTTATCAAAGTTTGTAAGATTAAGGGCTTTAAAGTCTAAGGACTTCAAACTAGATATTTGCACTTAATAAATGTGTAGTTGGTACACATTGGAAAATTCAGAGCCCTGTATGAAAGAAAAATGTAGAAAATTTTATAAGGCACTTAATTTATTCTCAAGGCTTCAACCACAGGATCATAGAGCATGTTGCTGAAGACTATAATAATATCACGTATATGTTGAATCTAAAGAAGCCAAACTTGTACAGACAGAGTAGAATGGTGGTTACCAAGGGCTGGGAGATAGGACCTGGAGGGAAAGTTAACAGACAATTCGATACATATTCCTAATATCTCAGATGAGCAGTCGGGGTCTAGGAAATCACCTGAGCTCTAAAAGGCCGCACAGTGAGCAGTTGGAAATATCATTTGTATCACTCACTGAAAACACCAGATCAGAGTTCTATTTTTGAGTGTGTTTTTTTTCTGAATAATTTATTGTTTAGTTAAATATTAGAATTAAATACTAAAATGTACATACATTTTTACCACTGTCATTGTTTCCCTCAATAAGTATTATTAGTCTCTTAAGTTTCAATAGCAGAATTAACCTGCTGAAAGAGTGTTCTTCTCTAAATGCCTATATGAACATGGTAGTGATGGGCCAATATAAATCTAAATAATAAAATTTTGTGTTAATAATTAAAGTCTTTCTGAGAAATCTATTTTTACTTAAACTTTTAGAGAGAAAGCAGTAACTGAGGTATTATATTTCCTGTCAGCACTCTGAAAGCTGACTTATGGCTCACACTTTTTTTATGCTTGGGGACTGAGATAATGTTCATTTAAATATAAAAAGTTTGCATGCTTTCCCATAAAGTTGCAATATCTAAGCTTTCAAGAAGCAGACAATACTCCTCTGTGGTAAGAGAATAACTGCCTGAGAAAAAATTCTGGCTTAGTCATTGCTTTGAATCTTTCATTTTCTTGAGCACTAAGCCACATTTTATAAGACTAAAGGCATTTCAAGCAATGAACATGTTGTTGGCTGCTATACTTACTAATTTTGTTTCTCTAAAAAAATCATAACAATTAAAAAAGTCATTTTTATTTTTTACTTTTTCTTTTCTCTTCTTTTTGTTATTGCTTTTGATCGGTAGGGAAAAAAATAAATAAAAATAATTGTTTTCCTTTTTCCCAGTAATCCAAAGAAATTCATGAGACGTTCTATGAACAGAATTTATGCCACCATTTTAATAAAATTATAGCCATTTGTAGGTTATTGTCAGTTGTATCTTGTATAAAGCAACTCCTGTATTTATGGCCTTTGGGGCATCTGTGTGTATATCACTTGAATATGGCTCAACTGACTTTCCCAAAGTAAACAGACCCATGATACCAGCACTCAGACCAAGAAGCGAAAAATTATCACACCAGACACACTCCTACACTTCTGGGCATTACTCCTACCCACAAGGCAACAATTATCTTAACTTCTAGACCCTCAATATCTTTTGCTTGTTTTATACCTTCTCATAAATGGCATATAATAGATTTACTTTTGTGCTTAGCTTCTTTTGTTCAATATTAAGTTTAAAATGTTTATCTTAGAGTATATAGTTTGCAGTACATTCCCACTGCTAATTAGTATTTTAATTATGCAAGCTTTAAAGAGTTGAAAAATCAATATAGTTTTATATAATACATATATTTTGTTCTACATGGGTATATTCTACGACAATAATTATATCTGCCAATTGACAAGTTTTTTAAATAAAAATAATTATTGCATTTTCCAATATTTTAAAATGTTGGCACTATTTTAAAACAGTGCCACTGTTTTCCTATAATGTTTTCCCTTTGCCTTTAGATTAGCTAGGGAGAAATATAGAAGAAATGTAGCAAGAAAAGAAAAATAGAAAATACAGGTTTCCATCTCCACAGTACATATTAAAATTGCTCTATCCAAAATAATTACATTTCAAATATATAAATTGGTTTGCATTACATCTATGTTCTTCAGAATAATGAGATTTTATATTTTACATTTGCATGATGCTTGAGATAATAGTTTTTCCCCCATTTATATTCCACGTAACTTAGAGAAGTTATATGACTATCTCTTATACAATACTGTGGTGGAATATTTTAAAAAATAAATATCATCATCCACAAAATAAGACTTGCTATCACAATTACGTCCTTAAGGACGACCATTTTAGGACCTGACTATGAGGAAGGCAAGTCTGGAGAAGTAAGAGAAGTAATTAATCAAATATGAATATTGCAATAGTCCTGTTTTCACAACACCTGCCATTCTTTTTCTCCCTTTGAAAATGCCACTTTCGCATCCTGGCTTTTCACATCCCCTGCTTCTCCCTCGAAATCACCTGCATATGACTTTGAGGTTGAATTTGAGCATGATATAAGCAGAATGTGGCCATCCAATTAGGCAATCATAGAAAACACCTTTCGGGAGGATCTTCAAACTCAAAGATATATTTCTCTATGATAACTGTCTGTAGGCTATATGTCATTTATGGCATTTCCTTAGCTGGTAGTGGGGAGCCACATCCACTTCCAGGAGGGCTAGTGCTGGCCACATGGAGATCCACAGACGTGGGAAGTCTTTCTTAGCAGAGTGAACTCTCAAACCAGATGGTTAGGTTGCCAACGTCTGAGAGTCTAGGGAAGTGGTTGCTACAAATAACTTATGGGGAATGAGAACCATAGTCCTTCTACAGGCCATGCAAATTTGTGAGAAAGTCAGGGTCTATGTTCTAAAGGGCATTATTCGGGGACACAAGGAAATGATTAGGTAATAGGGGCAAAAGTCACACATTCACTATTTTAAAAGCAGGGAATTGGAAAAGGTTAAAATTCTAACACTCGGCTGCTGGTGGATGGATAGTCAAAGTTTTAGCATTAGAAATTCTGATTTTAATCTGAATTATTCAGTGCTTAGTCTAGGATTTCTCCTTCTGCTGCTGACTTGGGATACAATTGGCTTTGGACCTGCAGTTCTGCTGAAGGGAGACTTAGAGGATTGGACAGCCAACATTGGACAGATACAAGCCTAACTGTTCTTGCTCCATCTTCCTCTTTACAAAATCAGAAGCATTATTAACATCCTCCTGTCTCTAAGGTGTTTTCTTGGTCTGCCATCCTCAATTTTTCCCCATCTTTTCCCACAATCTTTGTAGAGGTTAGCATTTCTTAAATTCATCGCAATGATCTGATTCTGAAAATTCAGACTCATTGAAATAGCAGAATTAATCCAGCTATAAAAACAGACAGAGGTCAATAGTGTCTAAGGCCAAAGGAAAAAGCGAGGGAGACTGTGATGAGAAAATTATGCCCAACCTCACCTTTCTGTTTCCCGTGGCTTTGGTTTTTATTGGATGCCATATTTCTGGGGGAACCATTTGCATTTGCTGCAGGTAAATGCTCATATTCAAAATTTATTGAGACAGGCAGCAGAAGGCCACAGGATAGGCCAAGGGTAACTAAAGCATGGAAAGAGCATTGGGGAATAACGTATGTGAATATAAACTTTGTGGATTAAACAAGCGTTGGCATAAGCAGTGATAAGCATTTACAGAAAAATATAGCAAATGTGCTTTTAAACAGAACAAGGGAAAGGACTGACCCAGTTTTTTGGTTGTTGTTATGTTGTTATTGTTGGTTTTTTTTAGGGGGGGGAGTATTTTCATTTTCTTCATTCTTAAAGCTGTTCTGAGTTGCTACAAATAACTTCAAAAAAAAAAAAAGAAGAAGAAGAAGAAGAAGATCCTTAAAATTGTAATGCATTGCATGTAGGAAGAATTTTTATTATAGTCATATAACAAGTTTTAAGAGGGGGAGGGCATAATTTATAGTTAATATAAATCCAGTCTCTGGATTAAAGTCTTAGGCAACACGTATGTAATTTACCCATTAGTATGATACCCTTTCCAAATGCTCAAATGACATTTTCCATTTGCAAACCTATGGGTTTAACTGAACACAAATATTCTTATGAAAAATGAATAAAAGAAAAGAAAAAGCTATGAACTAAATATATTTTACACAGCTTCCTATATAACAGGTATATTCTATTAGCACAGATTAATTATATCCTGCCTAAGTAAGGGAGTTACTGCGGAGGTCATCAGACAGGCTCAAAGCAGAACTAGAGAGAAACTCAAATGTCTTCTTCTCAATGAGGCTTACACCAACCATCCTATTTATAAATTGTACCTCTGATGTCTCTTGTTTCTATTTCCTTTGGCACATATCCCTTTTGATTCACTATATATTTTTCTTGTTTATTTTGCTTATTGTATTTTTCCTGTTTTTCCAAGGTAGGATGCAATGCACTGGGTCAGGTTATTTTTCTTGGGTCAGTAGCATACCCTCATAAACTATAAAAGTTGAATAAATGGATGAACAGTTTAATTAAAATAGAAATTGTGGAGCCTGGCTTTGGGCAAGCAACCTGAATAATGACTATTGTGCTTTACCTCTGAATCCAGTACTGAAGGGAACCATGATACTTAACTGTTTTGGGTGAGGATAAGAGTGAGGATGTGTTCCTGCTAGTGGATTATTTTAGGGGGGCCTTCTCTGGAGCTATTTTTTTTTAATTTTTATTGATTTCAGAGAGGAAGGGATAGGAAGAGAGAGATAGAAACATCAATGATGAGAGAGAATCATTGATTGGCTGCCTCCTGCACACCCCACTCTGGGGATTGAGCCCACAACCCAGGCATGTGACCCAACCGGGAATCAAACTGTGACCTCCTGGTTCATAGGTCAATGCTCAACCACTGAGTCATGCAAGCTGGGCTTCTCTGGAGCTACTTAATCTTGCTGCCTGGAGAATAAGAGTTCAAACATACCCAAAGGTCATGATAGCCATCTGAGAACTACATTCCTTCTCTCTGAAAAGCCTCAGCTTTCTCCCAATACAGCTTGAGGTTTGCCTGTGAAGAATAGACATGCCTTGGGGTTGCAGAAAGACTCAAAAAACTAAGCGACACTTCGAAGAAGTGGAGAAATCAGTTTTAATTATTATGTGCGTGGACTCTGGGAATGTTCTCTAAATCAGAGTGGAGTAACATGCAGGGACTATGCCTTATAACCACCTCTTGAGTTCATTGTATTGCAAATATGCTCTCTTCCCCCTCTGAGGCTCTGGAGGAAGTCCTACCCCCAGGTGTTCCAAGGTTTTGGCACCAGCTAACAATCCACCCTTCCCCCAGGGCAGTGCTCATGGCTTGTTTTGCAAATTCAGTTTGGGGGAAGGAGGCAATGACTCAACCGCAGGTCATAGCCTGCTAGCATGAATTCCAACTGCTATCCCCCCAAAACAAAAGGGCTACATTTGAATTAGTCCTTTTTAGCCTTCTCATTGGTAGCACATAAGGGGCTAGACCACTGCCTGAGTAGACACAGAAAGGGACACAACTCAAGGATGTTCTGAGAGCAGTGCTCTTGCAATGAAGGAAACCTCTACTCACTGGTGCCTAGCCAAGCCCATTTCTAAGCAAGGTTGAATACAGAAAAAAGGAAGAAAACAGATGCAGAAAGTAGAGAAACATACGTTTTATAGATGTTCAGTTTTCCACATAAGGCTTCTAAAATTGTTTTATCAATTATACATGTATTGGCAGACGTGAAAAGGTGAAATAATACATATTTGCCACCAAAAGACATAAAGTATATCAAGGTTATGTATAACAATGTAATTATTTCATAATCTCTTACATTTGCAAACTGTTACAATAATTCACTGGCAATAAAAATTCTCTCACATGCCAGAGTCAGATATAATCATAATAACTGCCATCAAATGTTAGCATTGTACCTTGGCAATTACAAAGAACTCTCTAGTATAATGCTGCATTCAAATTTAAGGGAGAAACTGACTGTGAACTTTGAACCAATTTTAAAGCAATCAATCATTTTTTCTCTTTCTTTTTCTTAAAATAAAGAATGTACATTGGGAGTAGATGGGTTGCCCCAGTGTTCACTGCAGTAGTAACTTTATAAACTCAACTATTACAGTAATTTCAAAGTTAAAGAGATTTACCCTTCACCTCAAAAGATTTATTAGATATACTAGCATCAGATCCCATCTCAATTCTACTACAGAAATGCCTATATTTCAATTTCTGAACTGTTTTAGTGATCTTTGGTTGACTACACACATGATGTGTATAGCATATAAAGTATTCATTTCTACCAGTTCCCACTATGACTGCTGTTTCAAGTAATTACTTCTATTAAAAAAGATTTCATATGTTCTCTTCCTATTCCATTTTTATAACATGGATGCAGCACTACTTACTTTGTATTCCAAGAATACATTCAGCATTCCCGAGGGTTTCTATGTTTCCTCCCACTTACATTGCAACCATATTGAGGACTTCAACAATTCATCAGGACTCTGACACCTTGCCAATCTGTCAGGAAAGGCAGCCGTGTTTTAATCAGTAAAGTGTGGGGGAAAGGAGAGAGAGGGGGAGGGGGAGAGAAATATCTACTTTTAAAAACCACAATTTCTTTTAGTCACTTCAGAATTACAGATTATATAAGAAATTATGTGTGAAATCTAATGAACAAAATAAACTGATGAATAAAATAGAACCAGAGGCATGAAAACATGGAACAGATGGAGGAATTCATAGAAAGGGGAATGGAGTGAGAAGAGATTAACCAAAGAACTTATATGCATACATGCATTGCCCCTGGAGGCAAACAATAGGGCGGTGAAGGCCTGGGATGGATGGAAACTGGATGGAGGGAGGCACTGGGGAGAAAAATGGGGGACATCTGTAACACTCTCAACAATAAAGATCCAAAAAAAACCTCTTATGAATTTGAAAAAGAAATACATTAGTCTAATAACTAAATGATGATATTGAAATACATAAATAAGGTTGCAATTTGCACACTAAGGACTTTCAGTGCTGATGTCAAAGAAAGGACTTAATTTTGTATTCATGACCATGAAAAATGGCTACATAAAAGGTATATTTATGGTATAATTGTTTCTCTAAAATTAAAAAGATATCTAGCTTATCCCATATAATAAAAGGCTAATATGCAAATTGTCCCCTCAACCTGAATTCCACTGGAAGTTTGACCAGGGAGCAGGGCCCGCCTGACAACCACTCCATCCCTTCTCCTTCGCCCACCCTCCCCCACCTCCCCTGGGCCAGCCCAATCAACCCCAGTCAGGGCTGGCCAGCCAGACCCCACTGGTGCCTCTAGTTAAATATAATGAAGATACATAATGAATATTTTTACATATAGTTATAGTGGAGATGACTAAGGGAGTAGAAGGAAGAATAGCATTTTACTTTCTTCCTTATCAATCTTTGTTCCTTACTCTAGACTTTAGATTCTTTTATTGTTTTGTATTATTGGGGGAGTAAAACAAAGCTTTTTAGTAAATTCTTGGAAAGAGTATATCCTGTTTTCAATAAGCTAGAGATCAACCCAAAGCCGTGATACACTGACAAGTTTAAAACACACTCCTGGTCCACCAGGCTGATTTCTAATAGCACTTTAATTCACTGCTGTTCTCTGGACTCCAAATCATATATGTTTTCTGCTCTTCTTTATCTTATTTACGAAAAGGTGTTAAGCAAAGCCTTGTGTTATTTATGTCAACAATTATTATCCTTAGTCAAGGCTTCTCTTAAATGAAGCGTATTAAAGATTTTCTCACATAAAATCAGCCAGATATATTTAAATGCATGTTTTTCTGTGTCATGTGTTTATTACAAATTCTGGTCATTTTTTATAATTACCTTAATTCAATGTGAACCATCCTCATGTGCCTTCGAGGCAATTGTAGCTGAAGTCTGTGATTAGAAAACAATCACCATATGAAATATGCAAATTGGTTGGTGACTGAAGGGTGTTTGTCACCAACCATTTGCCTGGGCAGGGATGGGATTTGAGTGTGTTGATGCAGTGGTGTTCCTCTGTATCCTCAGCACGGTGTGTGTGTCGGGAGCTCTCCGTCATTGTGTGTCTAAACATTTTAAAGTTTTCTGAGAATTCCACCAGAAGCTCTAGCTTCTCTGATATAAAGGACACGTGAGAGCAGGTGAAATTGTCAATGTACAGTGGAGTAATCTCAGCATGTGTTTCACTTAAATGCAAAGAGGAGACATTTGTTAAAGATGATTTATTAACACATTTATATAGTATAAATACGTTGGCCAAACATGAAGAAAATAATTACAGAGACAGGACTTCAGACTTGGCTCTAATGTAAGTTTTAAGGATCCACTCAACTATTCAATGCTGGGCTTTCCTCCATAATGAATAGTAGGTCTGATAAGTGAATATTAAACTAATGCATAGCAATAACAATATTATGGTAAACTTACTACCTATATACCTTATACCTATACTTGTTTTTTTTAAATTCTTAGCTTCTCTGAGTCTTTTGATATCTCCCATTGCCAGCTTTAGGATAGTTTCCAGAAGTTCCCTAAGAGTGAGTATTTCCTAAACCATTTATTTCACTACAGTAACTGCAATTATCATATTTGGCACATCGACCTCCAGCTGAGAGCTGTCTGCACTGATCCTCTCATAGTTTTCCTTTTCTAAATGACTTTTTAAAATAATTTCTGTCACTTCAGGGTCATATTCTAAAGCTGATATAATGTAAATGGATTGTCCAAGCTATTCTTCCTAGTTTACCACACATAGGTTTTTCACAGATAATCAAGTTATTATTAGGTTAAAACAAAGTTCTACCAAAATGGAGGGTCACAATGCTTGGTAGAATTTAGGGAGGTCTCTTTCCAGAGTCCGTATATATTTTTTCAGGTGAGCATAAAAATATATACTTCATTTCCAAAATTATTTTCATAGTAAGTCACTCTTAATCCAAAATAGTAAAGACCACTTCCATATGCTTGGCTAACATTTAGCTAATGAAATGTTGGTACTTCAATCATGTAAAAAATAAAAAAAACACTGATCAGGAATTGATGAATCAGAGTAAAAACCTATGTATGTAGTCACTATTAAGCAATTGTTGAATACTTTATCTAAATGTTAAGGGCTTTTCTGTATAATGATTACAAAGTCAGAAAGGTTACCACTAAATTCCAGCATCTTAATGGGTAAAGAATTCTGTGCAATCTTTCTCCATTAAAAGGAAGAAAGACTGCACAGAATTCATAGAGACGTCAACTGGGATTTTGTTGAGTTCAGGAAACACTATCACCTTCACCTTCACCCAGCAGATGCCAGCAGTGCCCCTTCCCCAGCTGAGGCAAACAGAATGTCTCCCAGGGGGCAACATTTTTGGGAAGCAGCGTGTTTTAGATGAAAGTTAAGAAAACTTTTCTAGATTCCTACCATGTGCTTCATGTTCCATTTGTTACCTTACCGGTACCAGTTGTTAACATATATTGGATATTGTGTATTTTTAAGCTGTGCCTATAATAGGGAATTTATCTAACACATGGAGTGTATAGCTAGAAAAGTCATTCAATACTTCCTGCCTGCACCAGCTCCTGCTCCAACAATGATTACCTACCCAGAACACCAATCAGGATTCCTCCCGTGGCCTTGTTTTACTTATTCTGCTTGTTTCAGAAGATCTTTCCGTTTAATTGTACAGCTCATCTCCTGAACACTCTGATTCCCCATGCCCCTTCAGGAATATCTGCAACACCTCAGAAGGCTGTTCCCCTGTCATGTACACCCTAAGCCCTGAAGTTATACCCCTCAGGGGAGATTCACCTAAACTGTGAACAAGTGTACTGATATCTTAGCTGGACTGTAATTTGTGAACAGCTGCTATTCAGTATTCAATAATATGCCCTTTGATGTATATTACATGTATTAGGACATTATTTTTTAATAGAGAAATGAAAGAGAAGCATTTCAAAGAGTGTAATAAAACACTCTAATGATTTTGTGCTTTCCCATTACGCCATAAATTACAGTTCTAAACTCACCTCTCCTGCTCTAATTCAAGGCCAATTGCCCATTGATACGAAAGCTAATGCTCACCCCCAGGGCCACTACTGCAGTTTCACAAGGGTATCCCTTCCTCTTGGGAATGCACCCTGGAATTGAGTCCCTTGGTTTGGTCTGAAGATGGTGTGGTGGATTTCAGCTCCCACTGACTGCATAGGCTTGCCTGGTGCCTTGGTGGAGGGTAGTAACTAAACGAACAATCTGAGACCTTTTACACCTTTATATAGTCCCCAAGGAGAATATCTTATCATCTTTATCTCCATCATCATCATCATCATCATCATCATTTTGTGGAAATTATGCTATTTGAATGAGGGCATATGATATTTATGTCCTTCTAAATATTCCATGTGAGATAAAGTCTCCAGTTATGAGCATCCTTATGACTTAAAAGCATTGCGTAGTCCTGAATTAAAATTTTGTATTAGTGAATAAAATTTCTTTATTATCTTAAGAAGTGTATGTGATAGTTTATCAAAACAGACTTTATATTTAGGTCAAGATATGATCTGTAAATAGATTCAAAATGATTTCAAACTTACTTTTTGCCTTTGTATTACTTCTTTTGGGATAAGTCAAAAGATGCCACAATCGTCTGGAAATTCTATTAGATTAGAAAGAACGCATGCTTTTTCAGAGACCTGCCATGCTGGAGACCCAGAATGTTCCACATGCCTGTGTTCCAGGCCCTAAGCTCCATGAGAACAGAAGCTTCCTAGTTCAGGACCTTGCCCTCTGTATCTCTTCATTTGGTTATTGATTTGTGTCCTTTTATAACCTTTGTAATAAATCATTAATCTAGTGGAAAAAGAACAGAGCATAAGTGCCCACTGTCTCATGTTCATATAGATTTAAAATCTGGGTCTTAAGACAGAATTGAAAATCAAAATGACAGATTTTGAATAAATATAACATCACATCCTATTTTTAGAACTTGCTGTTAGTAATTCAACTGACTATAGCTGAATTTTATGATGCTCAACTCCCAACAGTCTCACGGGTGTTCAAGGAGTTCCTGTTGTGATACTCTTTAGATTATCAGAATTGTCAGCCCTGAAAATATCACCAATTTAATTGTGAAAAGCGGTACTGCAAAGGGACACCCGCTGTGACTGTGTAGGCTCTCTTACGTTTGCCTCAAGGATAAGACATCTGCTGAAATCTCCTTTCACATGGTTCTTCTGAACATACACAAGTGCCTGCTAAAGCCTACCTTGTGTGACCACAGTGAGTAATAGCCCCTCCGTGCAGAAAGGTTCCTCTGAGTAGAAAAAATATCTGAATTAGTTATAATTTGAGAACTTATAATTTCCTACATTTGAATACATTTAAAAGCTTCAAAGTTCACTCCTATTTACCATGACTTGTCAAGTAACTGGCACTTCACATGAAATCAATCAAAGCCTTGATGCCACTCCCTTGAATTGGTGGCTATGATCAAGAATTCTTAGTCATCCTCAGGTACTGCAGGGAACAATACAAAGAACCCTGCTGGCAGGCAGCCCAGTCACCTCTGATAATCATCTATGAATACCAAATGTCTCCTCTCTTTATAATTTAAGACCTGAGCAGGTTACTGAAGCCTCCTTTGGGGGTACTAGTCTCCATGTGCCTTTATGTGACCAGATCTTCTTAATAATAGGTGGCAAGAGGAAACAGAGTAAAAGTAGAGAAGAACGTCACCAGCAGCCATCGCTGCTCTTCTCCAGTGGTATCTGTATAAACCCTACACACCTCTCAAGAAAAGCTCTATCTTCTACTGCAATGATCCCATCAAATTCTTAAGAAGTTTATTTTGTCTATGAATGTCATCTAATTTTTTTTTATTTTTCAGGGTAACATTAATGAAGAGAATTTCTTAAACATTTTTATAGGCAAAAGAAAGGGGCTGTCTAAAATGGACATATAGATTGCATATAGGGCCTATTGATGGACTGCTAATATGAGCTTCTGACCCAGAATATGATTTTTCACTCATGACTCATCAAAAAGACCTCTAAAATAATATACATATACAAATACATATGTATATCTGATATGTGTGTATCTTATAGAATCAAGTTCATTAGATGCTGTAGCACCTTATTATCAGTAATGTCTGTTAGAGAAACATAAGTGGAGTTATTTATATATCTTGGGGGCTGGTCAAACAGTTTAAGACAGGATTTTTAAGGTGGGGAGCAGATCGTCATTGGACAGTATTTGTGATCTAATCACTTAGAATTGGTAACCATAGTGACACTACATTCTTACAACAAATTTGATTGCTTGATAACTAAAGTGTTTGTTCACAATCCTGTCTAATAAAAGAGTAATATGCAAATTGGGTGTCACTCCATCACAAAAATGGCAGCCCCCATGGCCACAAGATGGTGGTGCCCAGTCTGGCTCAGCCCCACCACTGAAGTGGTCAGGCTTGTTAGCCAGGCAGGAGGTGGGGCAGGCTGGGGACCCGAGGGGCAGAACAGGCCATCAGAGGAGGCTGGGGGTCCCCTGCCCAGGCCAGAGGCCTTCACCACAGGCCTCAGGCATGGGCAAGGGCAGAGCTGGTGATTGGAGGAGACCGGGACAGAGCCAGTTATAGGAGTGGTATAAGGGTACCCTACCCAGGCATAAGGCCTGGGCCAGAGGTCTTAGGCCTGGGCAGGGGCAAAGCAGGATTTCACAGGGGCCTGGGCTCTACAGAGCCAGCGATCAAAGAGATAGGGGCATAGCCTGTAATGGCAGGGGTCTGGGCACTGGTGGATCCAGCAAAACAGAGGTCTGGGGGTCTCCTGCCCAGGCCTGTAGCATTGGACAGAGGCTGCCAGTGGCGCAAGGGCAGAGCCAGCAATGGCAGTGGGCAGGATCAGAGCCGGTGATCACAGAGGCCTGGGTTCTGTGAAGCCGGTGATTGGAGGGGTTTGGGGGTCTTCTGCCAGGCCTGCAGCCTCAGCCAGAGGTTACAGGCCTGGGCAGAGGTAGAGCTGGGATTGGAGGGGCAGGGGCCAAGCCGGAGATTGGTATAAACTACAGAGGAAACACTTTTTCTTACCACTAATTGGCTAAGCTCCCTGTATGCCACTGGTCATATTCTTAGTAACTTGGGTAATAAGAATCCCTAAAGGTGATCTAGGGTTTTTCCACCACACTTCTGGAGATAAAAAATGAAGGTCCATTACTGGAGGGCTAAGAAATGTCATATCCTGCCCTAGTAGGTTTGGCTCAGTGCATAATGCCTCAGCCTGCTGACTGAAGGGTCTGGGTTCAATTCTGACCAAGGCCATGTACCTAGGTTGCAGGCTCCTCCCTGGCTGGGGCCCAGGTCAGGGCTCATGCAGGAGACAATCAAAGTGTTCCTCTCATTTTGATGCTTCTCTGTTTTTTCCTTCTCTTCCACATTCTCTAAAAATCAATGGAAACATATCCTCAGGTGAGGATAAAAAAAAAAAAGAAATGTCATATCCTATTAAAGACACATCTTGAAAATGCCTAAAGAAAGTTGTCATTTCTTCATGGGGAAGGGACTGGAGTCCGTGTTGATGAAAACACCTTGGTGGCTACAGTGACTGGCAGTGGCTGCAGCAGCAGGGCTGGTGGCTTCTCCTGATTAGCCTGGTCACCTCCACAAAGGGAGGCCAGACTGCAGCTTAGGCCCACTCCCAAAGGGGAGCAGGAAGCAGGCCTAAACTGTCAGTAGGACACCCCCTGAGGGCTCCCATTATGTGAGAGGGGGAAGGCTGGGCTGAGGAACGCCCCCCCCCCAAGTCTATTAGAATAATCTATTAATTTTATTTGAGAACCCCTGACCCAGATGAGCTAACTCTTGGCCTAGATAAACTGTATGGCAAACTCTTCCTGTGTAAAAGTGATTTTATCCATTAGATGATGTGTGGATGGATAATACAAAGTACAGAGATAATATTGGGGGCTGGGAGACCAATAGCTGTATATAGATCAAGGGTGTTGACTTGAAAAGGATATTGATGGAGATACCAGTCAGTGAGCAGATGGGAAACATGTCTGAGAAACAGAATCAAGAGACTGAAGATCAATAAGGGAAGTAGAAGGGCCAAGAATGGCTTCTGGATTTCTAGCTGGTACTCGAGATGGATAGTGACATTATTCACTGAAATGAACATGGAAAACTTGAATCACCAACTGTTACAGAAACAGTTCTTGATTTTACTAGTAGTAAAAGAAAGGCAAATTAATAGGGAAAAAAAAGCTATCCCATCATTTACTAACATCCAACACCTAACTTATAATTGAAAAAACCTCCTGGAGCCATTTGCCAACTCTTAGTGAAGTTGAAAATGCAAACACTCTGAGACTCAGTAACCCAGTGGTGTGACTAAAGAAACTACATTTGCCTGAGGACACTCATCCTCACATCTTCACTGTAGCCCTGCTTTTTTGTTGCTGTTGTTAATCCTCATCTGAGGATATTTTTCCATTGATTGTTTTAGAGAGAGTGGAAGGGAGAGGGAGAGTCAAGAGACAGAAGCATTGATGTGAGAAAGACACACATGTTAATTGTTTCCCACACAGGCCCAACCAGGTTTTGAGCCTGCAACCGAGGTATATGCCCTTGACCAGAATTGTACCCAGGACCCTTCAGTCGATAGTCCAAGGCTCTGTCTACTGAGCAAAACAGGCTAGGGCTAGGCCTGCTTTTTATACAAGTGAGGGAACCTGCGGAGTTCCTTCTCAGGTATTAGTTATAATTATTTTTGAACATTGAAGTATTCTGTAACAGCAAAAAGGAAGTAAATTGTACCCATATGTACTAACATGGGAAAATAACAAAAATGTGAAGTTAAGTTCAGAAATTTCAAAAGATTATGTACATTGTCATACTGCTTATGTAAGTTTTAAAGACACAGAACAATACTATAAATTGCTAATAGTAATACAAATTTAAAAATGATAGCCAGGAATTACTAGCACTATTTTATGGCAGTGACTGCCTCTAAGGACAAAAGACATGGGGGCACCTTATATATGCAATGCTAAACAAACCAACAAATTCAAAATAATGATTTATCATGAAGGAAATTATCAGTGAATTTTATTATAATTTTCTGGGGTTTGGGGGACATTTTAATGATAAATAATTTTAATAGTTAATAAATGTATTCACTAAAATCATTTAAATTATTCTGATTAGATCATAACTATAGTCATCCCTTACCATACTCAAATTATATGAATATGGTGTTTTCAAAATAAAACATACATAGATAGAAATATATATATGTGTATGTACATGTACATGTATATGTATATGTGTGTGTGTGTGTATATATATAGAGAGAGATATAGATATAGATATACATGCACCAAATAATGAAATGCCTGAATGTTAGTATTTGCCACTGAGCATTCAGAAGCTGCACACTGATGAGTTATTGTATCACTTGTTTCTGTTCACTTCCGCCAGCTCTTCAGAAATGACCATGAAGAGTGGTTGTCTCTGCATTATCAATCTGAGTTCCAAATCTGCAATATATCATTACATTGTAGTTTAGAAAACCAAAGGCAAGAGGTTGGGACTTGCCCAAAGTCAGAATCACAGGCCATCTTGTAACGTCTTCCCATTTAGAAAAGGGTGGCCAGCGGTAGACAACCCTGGCTTCCTAGCTGGCTCTGACCCTCAGCCCCTGTGTGACTTTGCAAAAACTGAAAGTCTTGGCAAGTGCACTTCCCTCGGCCAAAGTTTAGAATGCATCTCTGCACTGTCCACGTGCTTCATATAATTTCTTTCTCACTTAATTCCTGAGCAACTCTGAGAGGAGATTTTATTGTCACCGTTTACTAGACTAAGGTACCCACATCGAAAAGTGACCCAGCCAACACTTCTACCATGTTTTCTGACCCTCTGCCTCCCTACTTATCATCAAGGCAACCTTTAGTGTGTTGAATGCACTGGCATAGGTGCATTTTATGTAAAGAAAATAAAAGGAGTATTCAAAAATGAGAACTTTAAAGCACACAATAATGATAGTAATCTAATGACAACCAGAGAAAATCAGCCACATGCCCAAACCCCAGGCAAAGCAGACAGTCTGCAGTTAGGCTGGAGTCTTCTTCACGCGCCTTCCATAGGAGCCCTTAAATTAAAGCAATGTTTCCATGTTGTGATTACTTATTTAGTACCATCTGATTTGTCTTACCCACTTCCGCATCATTTTTCCTCTCTTTCATTTTTTTCCTCCCTATAAATGTTTCTTTGGAGATGTGACTAGTGGAGGAATTAAACTTAGAAAATAAAAGACTGTAATAAACTATAAATTATTTTGTCCTCTGATAAGCCTGAAATCATAAAACTAGCTCTGGGTTATGCAAATAAAAAATCAAAATATATATATGCATAAGTACTGAGGTGTAAGAACATCGAGGTTAGATGAAAGACACTTGACCTATAACTACACTGAGTACCTAGGCCTAGGGCAAATCCCAAATGATTAAGTGTATTATATATATTTTTAATCACTGAATGTGATATTAAGGTTTCCTTTGTAGAAATATATGCCCTTAACACTTGTGAAATTAGACATCTTTCTAAATCACCGTAGCTCATTTCATGTCTGTATTTTAAGAACTTTTTGCCTTATGTTTTGTCTCCAAGAATCTCTGAATTTTTGAAAATGAGATCAGTATGTCTCTGTGGACATACTGATCTTCATAATTTATATGTTTTTGATAATTTCTAAGCAAACAAATTCCGCTGGAGGGCAGACAGCGTGATGAATTTCATGTCCCAGAGAATATTAGTAATTTAAGCTCTCTGCACACTGAAGTTCTTTATTGATTTTACTTAACTCTTAGGATCCAATTTAAACTGAAGTCTTCTTTGCTTCTAATAGAGATATGGAGAGAATTTTGCAATAAAGGAATCATGGTGGGACATGTCAAAATATTAGTTCAGTTTTTATTTCTCAGTTCTTTCTCAATTCTCTCACCTAGTATTTTTGTTTTAGGCAGGAATGGGACCCAGGTGCCATTTCAAGGATCTTCAAAAAATTAGAATTAACATAGGGAGCCCATCCTGTTCCCAAGTTTCAATCCTGATTTCAGTAATTCTGAAGATGGAAGATCTAAGAAAAGTTGGTACATTTGGGGGTTTCTCAGGACTGAAGTTATTTCTAGATCAGAAGGGAAGTCCTTGTTGATTCCTCTCTAAGGTGACCAGATTTTAACATTGGTAAAGCGGGACACCATTGGCTGAGAGGATTCTTTATTATTATTATTATTATTAATTATTATTATTACTTAAAATATTACAAAGAGTAGTACATATGTCTCTTTCCAAAAATCGGGACTTTTTAAAAATGCCACGGGACGCAGGACAAATTGTTAAAAATCAGGACTGTCCCGCCAAAAGCGGGACATCTGGTCACCTTACTTTATACTGAAATTTATTCTTTGAATTTGGAATAAAAAATGTCTCCATGGTGCATTTTATTTATGCTTATTTAACAAGGACTATATAGGCACTGTTCTAAGAGCTTAGGTATAAGAACAGCCATGGTTATCCCTTTTTGAGGTAAACACCACTATATCTCCATTTTGTAAATTAAAATCGTGAGGAGCAGAGAGATTGGGTCATTCGCCACATAGGTGGTTAGAATGGAGCCCAGGTATTCTGCCCTCGGGACCTGTGCCCCTGACCACATGTGATGTGGGACAGGCACAGAGTTTCGTCTGAGCTTTTGGTGCACAATATTTTCTACCGTACTGGAATGGCTGTTGGAATGACCTAAAATAAAGTGCTCTCCATGTTTTAAGATTTTTTAAATTGTACTTAATTTCATCCCATTTATTAAAGGGATATTTTCTCATCTGCTGAGAATATGGTTACCTGCCTCTCTGCCATTTTGGACTATGACACTGTCAATCCTCCCATTCTTCATCAGGAACAGATCAGGGGGAAAGTAATGCCTGCTCTTCTACAATGTGTTCAAACTTCATCCCGTGTATTCCTGCCACCCAGTATTAGTTCTATTCATTTTATTTTTCTCTTAGCCACGTCTCCCTCCATCTATCATGGCTCCCTCTTGCTCAAAAACAACTTTAAATACCACTGCTTGGTTCCTTATCACTTCAAAAATGATTGATTTTTCCTAACAAAAGCCTGTAAGATATCAAGACTCCCCTCTTATTGCTATTTTTAGTACCAATCCTGGTGAAGACAATGTTACACAAAGAAAACATCTGTGAGACCCTTCACCCTGACCTAAACTCCAGTTCCATGGAAACACAATCCTCTAAATAGGGTCTTATTTTACCTTGTCATCCCATCTTATCTGTCTGTTGTCTGACCTTGCTAGGCCCACTGTTTTTCTAGCATGATCTCAAACTCATCCCATGAATGTGTAAACAGTGGTAAAACTTCTACCCCTTTAAGTCTGAGTAGAGCCTTCCTTCTTTTCTCAGAATAATTTAATAAATAAATGAAGTCAGAGAATTCTGATCCACTTTGAGAAAGTGTGCCTTCTTTTGGTGTATATTTAGTTACTAATTCATAAACAGTGTATATTTAAAATATCTCTCTATTCCATTTCCAGGTTTTATTATGTCTCTCCTGCACTATTAGAATTGCTTTTAACTGACTTGTTTCAAGGCATGCATTCTATCTCAATCCAAGCATTTAATATTTTAACAAATATTCTCAATGTGTACTTAACGCTTATATCCAAAGTTCTGGTAAAACAAATTACACATTGTTTCTTTCCTTTACAAAGCTCGATAGCCTAATTATGTGTATGTGTCTGTGAGTGTAGGTGCGTGTGTGTGTGCTCATCTTTCAATACTGCAGACACATTAACTTTCCTGACCACAGATTTGATTATTATATCCTCCTGCTTAAAATGTTAACCCACACATATGCCATCAGCTAATCTTTGACAACACTGCCAAGAATACACAATAGGGGAAAGGACAGCCTATTCAATAAATAGCATTGGAAACTCTAATATAATGTTGGTGCAACTTTTCAGGAGATCTTATTCCACCAGGGACAGTGAACATGCAGGTGCAGGCTTATCAGCTGGCATAGTGGAGGGCCCACACCAAATTGCCCTTTGTCTAATTTTACAGGTGCCTCTATGTGGGGAAATTATCAGCAACTTATCTTTTCAGGTTTCCTTAATTACTGAAATTGAACCCCCTATAAAGGCTCTTCCCTCTTTCCTTTCGCATGCCCTGGCCCTCTGTCTAACCTACATCTTTTAAAATTCTGTGCAAATGTTGATTTGCATTATGTGTATAAAATACGCCCCCCCAAAAAACAACTCTACTTTGACTTGAAATTTCTATGAAATCAGAAATAAAATCCAATATATAGCCCTAAGAGAAAATGTAGGTCAGAGGTTCTGTCAGATATATATGGCTATGAGGCCAGTTTCCCATACATCCCTTTATAGACAAGCAAACCACCTCTACTTCCCACCCCCTGCATGCACACACATCTCTGCACACACACATAGATAATCATGTACACACAGGAAACTTACTTGGATTTAATTTAGGAGCTGAAAGCTCTAAGGATCACATAATACATGCCAAGTAACTTGCCATTGCTCTCTCATTTCTGGGTTGTACATGGATAAATCACAAGTATCTCTACAACCCCATGAAGACATGCATGGGTCATTAAGAGTATGTGTGTTTTTCTCAACAATTATAATTGCAAAACATTTAAATAGACGATCCCATTTAGAAAGATTTTCTTCTTTTTCTTATGTAACTTTTAAAAATCATTAAACATCTTTGCGAATAACTAACTAGTTGTATAACTATAAAGAAGGAAAGAGACTATCAACCCATGTTTCTGAGAATAACATTCAGGTTGTAATTTTTGGTTGTGGATGTAAATGAGTAGTTCCTTGCTGATTCTAACCAGCCGTCTGTAGCTGGCACTAGGATTTAGAGATAACAGTCCCAAAGAGAGATTTTATCATTAATTTGACCATAAAATCCACAGAATCTTTACAGCCAAGCGGAATAATACAGCTCAATCTTCCCACTTTACTGGGAAAAACTGTAGCTCAGAGACTGAGTTGGCTCAATTCAACTGGAATTAAATCTATGCTATCTGACATTCTTTTCCATAGTCAGCAATGTCTATAAAACAAGATTTAGTACACATTTAGGCTGATTCATATTCATTTCTATGCTCAGCATAATTACTAAATTGTTTTGTGAATGTTTCTGATGTACATATACTGAATTTTCTATAAGTGTGATCAGGGATTTACTCTGCAATCTGCTACCAACATGGTATGTAAGACTTGTACTTTCTTTCAACCTTGTAAAACTTTCCAAGTCGTATGTGGATGGTGTAATGTCAATCACATTTTTAAACAGAGATATCTCCTCTCTGAATTTTTAAATATTCTGAAAAGCAGAAGAGGTTTCATTGTTCTGGAGCCAAATATCTTAATAATGCATTACTAAAGTAATTTTAACTGTACAGAGTCACTTAAAAAACCAATTGTGCTTAAAACCAGTTGAATTGTTTGCCTTGCAGATCAATAAAGTAATGTTGGTGATTGCATCATGAAAATTACAAAGGAAATAACCACAAGTTTAAAAAAAAATCTAAGTTCACTAAACAAAGAAGCACTAATCCAAAATTATCAAAATAAGTGAGTTATAGACATATGAATAACCACATGAGTTTCACACATGGGTGTTTCCAGTTGCACCAGTTTAGAGTGACTTTTGTAAACTTCTAATGGGAAAGAAGTTTAAAATGATATCATATCAGTTTCCTATAGATGCATTAACAGAATACCAAAAACTTGGTTGTTTAAAACACACAAATTTATGTGTTACAGTTCCCAAGGCCAGAAAACTGTAGTTAGTTTCACTGGGTTAAAGTAAAGGTCTTAATGAGGCCAGCTCTGTCTAGATAGAGACTCTGGAAGAGAATCTGGTCTGGTTTCTTCCATTTCTTGAACTTCCCACATTCATTGGCTCCTGGCTGAATCAGTACAATTTTTGTTGCTATAGTTACATTGCCTCTACTCTGCTGTAGTCAAATCTACCTCTGGCTCTCTCTTTTAAGGATAGTTATGATTGCATTTAGAATCCACTTGGATGATCCAGGATGATCTTCCCATCTCGAGATATTTAATCACACCCCTTTTGTGGTAGAGTGTGGGAGCCCCTTACACGTCCAGCGTGGTTCAGGGTTTCTGTTCAGGGTTCGAGTTCTGAAGGAGGCCACAAACAAAATGAAGAGAGACAGACTAGAAGAGAATCAATTTGGAAACTGGGGGACCAGGCGTGGAGCCTTCCTCTAGTGGGCTAGACTGCCCACTGGTGCCTGGGTCTCACCAGCCTTTTATTGAGTCTCTGAGAAAACAACCATATCCTTAGGCAGGAAATTCAGATAATAAACAGGCAGCAAGAATTTACATGTAAGTAACAGATAGGGGGTTGCTTTAACTAACAATGTTTCAACTTAATGGGTGCATAGCTCTGACCTTTCAAAGCAACCAAGGTTGGTGAAAACAATCAGTTATCAGCAGTAGAAGGTAACAGGTTCCAGAGATTAGGATGTGGATGTCTTTGGGGCTATCATTTAGTCAACCATAGAAATGCTGGGATTATTCCTGATGAACAGGTTAGCAAATGCAGTTAGACTTTCCTTAAATCTCTAGACTAGTAAAACATTAACTCTCTTTGTCACCATCAGTCATCA
>PVJC01024166.1:0-25769 GCA_004026665.1 Murina feae
AGGCTGGCAACACCCCAATGGGGTGAGGATCCACATTGGGGGGCTTGGCCAGCCTGCAAATAGCCATCAGTCCCTCACCCAGGCTGACCAGGCACACCAGCAGGTGGACATCCCCAGAGGGGTCCCAGACTGCAAGAGGGCACAGGTCAGGCTGATGGACCTCCCAAGTGCACAAATTTTTGTGCACTGGGCCCCTAGTCATTTATAAGTGAAGGCTATTAGTAATGTTTGTTAGACAATGACTGAATCAAAACTAGTTATAATAAAAACTGATACCATAGTAAAATAATATGAACACAAAATGCCAAACTATTTGAAAATGTCTGATCAAAGTTTTTTGTTTCAAGTTCCAAATCCTTTGCTATGTTTCATAGTTCATAGTAGCCCTGGAAGGTTCTTTTGAATAAGGTGACTGCTGAGAGAGAGAGAGATAAGAACTGGTTCCACAATAAAAACAGCTGATTCCAACTGTGGGAAATACATTTACTGAAAGCAAAAATTTTACCTGACTCACCAATTGAGTGTAATGTAAGAGAAAATGATTCAGAGCCTATGCTGGTGATTTTTAAGCTAAAAAGTCTGTTTTCTCCTATTTTATTGCTTTCTCTTTTTTGTTTTTGCTTTGTTTTTCTCCTTCATAAGGCCCAAATCAGTTCACTGAAATGAAATTCTTCTGGAAATTCCCCAAACTGCACTAAACCACTACAATCAATTTTCTGATTTCATCTCCACATGTTCATACTTCACTTATGAGTGTTATCTTATACACCATGCTAGAGAAATTGTTATAAATCAGAAAATTCTGATCAATGCTTACATTCTTCAGTTAAAAAGAAAACAAAAATTGGTATTCTTTGCTTCAACCATTATGCTTTTACAGTGTTTATACTTTTTCTGAACAAAAAAAAATTTATCACTAATTTATTCTTGGAGGACAAAATAGTTATCAACACCTACAATAATTTCCCTCTGTTTTTTTCTATAATTTGTAATCTGTCAAAGCAAACATATTACATGATAGTGCTCACCCCATTTTTGAAATCAGGTTACAGGTTCTGACATATGCAGCCAGCCATAAGTTGAAAATGTTAAAAATCAGCAATGGAATCTGCCACTACAAGTCACAAATTCTTTCTCACTGGGCCTAATTCACGTCTATTTCATGTCTACCTAACACATATACTTAATAAAATAGAATTATCAGGATTGGGTGAAACCAGAAACCTGGGCCCACTTAAAGTGTCTAGCAACAAGCTGGTTTTAGACTGTTAGAAGCAGCTAGTATAAAAGAATATGTAATTTATGAAAAATGCTAACCACCACACACACATATTTTATAATGATTAGACCTGCTATTTTTTTTTTCATTTTATTTTTTTAATATATTTTATTGATTTTTTACAGAGAGGAAAGGAGAGGAATAGATAGTTAGAAACATCGATGAGAGAGGAACATCTATCAGCTGCCTCCTGCACGCCCACCACCAGGGATGTGCCTGCAACCCAGGTACATGCCCTTGACTGGAATCGAACCTGGGACCTTTCAGTCCATAGGCCTACGCTCTATCCACTGAGCCAAACCGGTTAGGGCTAGATCTGCTATTTTTTAAAGATTTTATGCGATTTAATTTGTTTAGTTCCAAACTGCTTGAGTGATTAAATCAGTCTGAGCCCCTATCTATTAAAAAAAAAGGAAAGGTTAAATGCCATGTTCCAGACTACACAAGAACTATCATTCCTATGTCACTAGTAATCTGATTTCATTTTCTTTTCCTCACATTTACATCACTATAACTTATCTACTGTGTCTGTTTTATTGGAACTAACACTTATAAAGTGATCCCCCCAATAATTAGTACCCACCTGAGACCACACAAGGTTATTATTGACATGTTGTCTGTGCTGCACTTTATATCCCTGTGGTCATTTTATAACTACCAATTTGTACTTCTTACTTCCTTCACCTGTTCACTCCAGCCCGACTTATCAAATGACAATGATCAATTTGTTCTCTGTATCTGAATTTGTTCTCTGTATCTGTATTGTTCATTTTTTGATTCCACATATAAATGATATGGTATTTGCCCTTTCTGTCTGACTTATTTCACTTACCATATCTCATAAGTCCATCCATGTTGTTGTAAATAGTAAGATTTCATTCTTTTTTATGGCCAATTAATATTCCATTGCATATAGGTATGTACCACATCTTTATTCAATCATCTATGAATAGATGCTTAGGCTACTTACATATCTTGGCTATTACATATGTAAATATCCTTCTTTTTCTCTTATTACAGCCTTTGTTTTAAAGTCTATTTGGGGGCCCTAGCTGGTTTGGCTCAGTGGATAGAACTTTGGCCTGTGGATTGAAGAGTCCCAGGTTCAATTCTGGTCAAGGGCACATGCCTGGGCTGCTGGCTCAATCCCCAGTGGGGGTGCATGCACGAGACAGCTGACTGATGATTCTCTCTCATCATTGACGTTTCTCTCTCTCTCACCCTTCCTCTCTGAAATCAATGAAAATATGTCAAAAATAAAGTCTATTTTGGGCACTCCCGCTCACCTATGCCTTTCCCTTCTCCTCTGATGAGTTACCTCTGCTTTGCTTTTCTTTCCCTTTCCTAAGCTCTAAGAACCTTTCTTCTGCCTCTGTAACTTGTTTTTTGAGTCTATACAGCTCCACTGTTTCACTTTTACTACCCCTTAACTTTCAATGAACTTTCTCTTATAATTTGGGGGGAGTCTATTTTGTCTAATAAGTATTGCTACCCCTTTTTTTCATTTTCATGAGTATCTTGTTACATCCCTTTGCTTTTAGTGTGTGTATGCGTGTCCTTTGATCTGAAGTATCTTGTAATACTAGTTAATACTAACTTCTTTAGCTTTTTCTTGTCTGAGAAGCTCTTCATCTCCTTTTGGATTCTAAATAACAGCCTTTCAGGATAAAGTTGGTTATAGATACTTGCTTCATCCCTTTGAATATTTCGAATACCTTCTGGTCTGCAAAGTTTCTGTTGAGTAATCAGATGACAGTCCTATTGGAGCTTTATTGTATATAACTCACTACTTTTCTCATGCTTCTTTTAAGATTCTCTTGTTGGCATGATGCATGTTGGTTTGGGTTTCTTTGTACTTCCTGGACTTGTATGTCTATTTCTTTCACCAGGTTAGGAAAGTTTTCAATCATTATTGCTTCAAATATGTTCCCCATTGCTTGTGCACTCGTTCTCCTTCTGGCACTACTGTGATGTGAATACTGTCCACAGTTCACTTATACTATCCTCATTAAAAACTTTTTATCCTGCCCTAACCGGTTTGGCTCAGTGGATACAGCGTCAGCCTGCGGACTCAAGGGTCCCGGGTTCGATTCCGGTCAAGGGCATGTACCTTGGTTGTAGGCACACCCCCGGCGGGGGGGGGGGGGTAGGAGGCAGCTGATCAATGTTTCTCTCTCCTCCATGTTTCTGACTCTCTTTCCCTCTCCCTTCCTCTCTTTAAAAAATCAATAACATATATTTAAAAAAACCTTTTTATCCTTTTTGCTGTTCTGATTGGGTATTTTTTGTTACCTTGTACTCCAAATTGCTGATTTCTCTGCTTATTGTAATCTACTACTGATTCCATCTAATGTATTCCTTTTAAAATATATATATATATATTATTGATTTTTTACAGAGAGGAAGTGAGAAGGACAGAGAAAAACATCAATGAGAAAGAGACATTGATCAGCTGCCTCCTGCACACCCTCTACTGGGGATGTGCTGGCAACCAAGGTACATACCCTTGGCTAGAATCAAACCTGGGACCCTTCAGTCCGCCTGATAGGCCTGATGCTCTATCCACTGAGCCAAGCCAGTTAGGGCATAATGTACTCTTAATTGCAATACTGTACTCTTTTCTGAATGGTTCTTTTTTACAGTTTCTTTCACTGTGTAAGTTCTGAGTAAGTTCTCACTGAATTTATCTTTTCTTCCCCTAAATTCACAGAGCATCTTTATAAAAATATACCAGATACAGAGTTCTGGTATATTACTTGCCTCCATTTTTATTTAGTTCTTTTTCTGGAGTTTTGTCATGTACTTTTGTCTCATTTTGGCTGCCTCCCTGCGTTTGTTTCTATGTACTAGGGAGATCTGCTATGTCACTCAGTCTTTGCAGGGCGCCAAATGTGGTAGGTGTCTTATGGGGCCCAGTGGCAGATATTCCCAGGTCACCTGAGCTAAGTGGTCCAATGGTGTCCCTTGTGTGGGTTTTGTGTGCCCTCCTGCTATAGTTGAGCTTTAATTGCTGCTGGCACTTCAGGCTGACTGGCTGAGGACTATACAGGACTACAACAAATGAGCTGTTTTTCAGGGGCTGACCTCACAAAGTAGAATTTGTTTTAGTGGGGCTCTGGTGCCTGCACAGTCCACCCTTTGTGTGTGTCATTTGTGCATCTATTTAAATGTCAGCGCAGTCAGACATCCCTGTTGTTATGTGAAGCTGGCCACCATATGTGTTGATCCTTGACCTCTTGGGAGAAGTTGTGGTACAGATCCAGGCCTGTGTATGACCTAGGGCCACCTGGTAGGAGCTACAAAGTGATCTGTGTTTGGTAGTTGACTGTGCTAGGAGTGAAGTCATCTTGAAGACACTGGGTACCACTACTGCCAGGAGTCACTTAGCAAGAGGTACAGTATAGGGCACCAGAAATCAGCTGCAGGGGTTTGCAAATCTTTGATTTTAAGCAAGTCCATAGTGTGAGCAAAGGTTGGGTGCTTGTGAGAAATGATTGCTGAAAGCCCTAGCCAGTAAATAGAGCATCAGCCTACGGACACAAGGGTCCCAGGTTTGATTCTGGGCAAGGGCATGAACCTCGTTTGCAGGATCTTCCCCTGCCCAGGTCAATCAATATGTTTCTCTCACATGAATATTCCTCTCTGTCTTTTCCGCTCTCTTCCATTCTCTCTAAAAATCAACGGAAAAATATCATTGGGTGAGGATTAAAAATAAAAAAGAAACAGTTGCTGGAAAAGGTTCAGGTAGGGACAAGACTCAGGGAATCACCAGAGTGGGAAGAGTGGTGTTGACCAAGCGGATGAACTCAGATATGGCACCTGCCTGCACCTGCCAGCTGTGTGGGAGAGAGCGCAACAAAGAATCAATGGTGCCTGCCAGGATTTCTTTCTAGGAGAGAGCTGCCCCTCCAGCCCTTACCCTGAAGCCAGACAATTCAGTTCCTCCCTGCATGCCCCTGGAGCTTTTCGTGCAGGCAGGTGCAATATCAGAGTCACCTAGTCTTCAGATGGTTCTATAATTTAGTCGCAAATTTGATGTAGACACAGAAGGGCTTGCCATCTTGACTGCAACACCCTGATAGTCCACTCCTTTAAAAAAGCTAAATTGGTTTTAAAATCATTTTAAATTTGCAGAAAACTTGCAAAGACAGTACAGAGTAAGAATTCTCTTCCTTTACACAGTTCCCCCTAATTTTAACATTTTACCCAATTTTAGCACATTTGTCAAAACTATGAAATTACATTGTGATAATTTTTTAAAAATATTTTTTATTGATTTTTTTTACAGAGAGGAAGAGAGAGGAATAGAGAGTTAGAAACACTGATTGGAGAGAAACATCAATCAGCCACCTCCTGCACACCCTTGACCGGAATCAAACCTGGGACCTTTCAGTTCGCAGATTGACAGTCTACCCACTGAGCCAAACTGGTTTGGGCAACACTGTGATAATTTTTCAACTTATTTCCTTTTCCTGTTACAGGGTCCAATTTAGGATACCACACCTTATTTAGTTGTCATGCTTCCTTAATCTCTTCTAATCTATGACAATTTCTCAATCTTTCCTTTATTTTTTTTTTTAAACAGGTCCTTGATACTTTTAAGTAGTACTTGTCAGGTATTTTGTATAATATCCTTTTAAAAAATGTTTTCTTATGATTAGATTGGTGTTATGGGTTTTTGGAAAGAATTTCCAATCATATTATATCAAAGGATACATATTGCCATGATGATTTATTACTGATGAAGTTAACCTTGTATTTGGCTAAGGTGCTGTGTGCTAGGCTTCTTTACTATAAAGTTACTATTTTTTTTTTTCCTTTCCATACTCTGTTCTTTGGAACTAGGTCACTAAATTCAGTCCATAATCAAGAAGTCCTCCATTTATCTTATTAATCATTTATTGATATTGGCATGGACTCATGGATATTTACATTATTCTTTAAGTTATAATCCAATACTCTTATTATTTATTTTGTTGCTTAAATTGTTCCAGCTTTGGACCTTGAGCTCTGTTCTGGGATAACAATGTCACAAAGATAATTGACATTTTTGTAACACACAGTATAGTAAGTAGCCTTCTGGACATTTTAACAGGATACCAATTAATGTATAATGAACATATCTTCAAGTGATGTATGGAATAAATATCAACTGAAGACCAAGGTCAGTTAAAATTAGTTATGCTTTTTATTTAAGAAGAAAAACTATGTGACACTGAAATAATCACAGATTAAGAAAATGGAATTATTCCCCTGACACTACAAGGAAAGAGTAAATAATAAACCAGACAAAACTGCTACAAAATTTAAAGCTGTAAAAAATTTTAATTGTCTGCATTTCTTCATTTCCCTTTCATTCCTTAACCCACAGAAATCTAACATCTGACACTATGGAAATGGCTCTTAAGATCACAAAAGATAATCTGCCCAAGTAAACTATCTACTTTTAGTCCTTACTTAACAGATGTCTGTAGCACCTGGCACTCTTGACTACAAGCTCCCTTAGGAAACCCAGTATGTTCACCCTAAATATCACTGTTCCTCATGACTTCAACAATCACATCTAAAACTTGTAGTTGCAGGTTTCTCTTTTGAGCAACAGATCCTTTTATCTCACTAAATAGCATAAACCCACATCCTTTTTCTATATCCAAGCTTCTCTTTTTGCACATCTCCTACCTCTTTTTCACTTGAACACATCACCAACTGCCCAATGTCTTGAAGACATTCTAAAGTCTTTCCCCTTTCCGTTCCTTTTGTAAATTTATTTCTGAATATGTCTTTACTATTGCTAAGTTAAAGCCCCTATACTATTTGGGTGAGAAATTTTCCAAATTGGTCCACCTGATCTTCCTCCAATTAATCTATCATACCATAACCAATATAAGCTCAAATAAATCATTCTTCTACTTTTAAAACTATAAATTTCCAGTGACTATAGGGTAAATGCAAACTCCTTGGTATCCTATATAATAAAAGGGTAATATGCAAATTGACCCTAATAGCAGAACCACTGGGAATGACTGGTCACTATGACACACACTGACCACCAGGGGGCAGACGCTTGATGCAGGAGCTGCCCTCTGGTGGTCAGTGCGTTCCCAGAGGGGAAGCTCTGCTCAGCCACAAGCCAGGCTGACAGCTGCCAGCACAGTGGTGGTGGCGGTAGACTCTCCGGCCTCCTCAGCAGCACTAAGGATGTCTGACTGCAGCTTATGCCTGCTCCCTGCTGGCAAGTGGAGATCCCCCGAGGGCTTCTGGGCTGCCAGAGGGATGTCTGACTGCCAGCTTAGGCCTGATCACCTGGGGAGTGGGCCTAAGCCAGCAGGTGGACAACCCCTGAGGGATCCCAGACTGCAAGAGGGCACAGGCTGGGCTGAGGGCCCCCTCCCCCAGTGCACAAATTTTATGCACTGGGCCTCTAGTCTTATATAAACAAGAGGCTTTACCTATCTTTCCAGCCTCATCTCCTGGGTCCCAGATCAGACTATTTACAGTTATCTAAACACAGTATTAGATTTAGAGAAGTTTATTTATAAGATATAGTCTTCACACTCCAGTCTTTGCATACTTAAAATATTTTTCTAGTTCTTTTTAATTAAGTCCCTCTCTTCTGTGCTCTCCAAAACATATTGTGAATATCTCAACTTTAGCAGCTACCAAATTATTTGTGTACATGTCTGTTATCTGCTAAACTATAAATTCCTTGAGAGTAGAAATTATATCTCATTCATGTTATATCTCATGCATCTGGCAAACAACAGACACAGAATATCTGCTGAGGGACAACTACTACCAAAATAGTTAACACATTTTTGGCAGGAAACGAGTAAAATCGGATCCACCAGGGAGACTGTCAATGGACATGAGGAAACATACATTGGACCTCTAGTTGGAACCGGCAAAAATAAAAATGTTTTACTTCGTCGTCGTGTGTGTGCAGCTCATAAACTACGCAGTGAAACGCGGTACATGTGCAAGTTTTGTAATGTACCCCTGCACAAAGGAAAGTGTTTCAAACGCTACCACACAGTGGCGGGAAAATGCCCACTTACAAAGTGTTAAGATTAAAAAATCAAATACATAAAGCTTTGCCTAAACAAAGTAAGTTCCTTCTTTCAAAGTGATTTGATTATAAGATACCTCATGACTTATTTAGTACTTTTATATTCCTTAACTAAAAATATTTTTTCTCAACTTGTTTTAAGTGGGTAGGTAAGCCAATTTTCATGTGTATCTGAAATAAAATTTCTATTAGAAAACAAGCTCCACTTCTATCCACTTATCAACAGTAATTGTGAAGAGGAGAGATTCCAAGATACAATCCAATTAACAGAAGAATGTAAACCTGTGATCTATATATATAAAAGTCTAAGTGACCACCCAACCATTTGACTGGTAGCTATGATGCGCACTGACCACTAGGAGGAAGATGCTCAACGCACAGGCATGGAAACATGGAACAGAATGATGAATCTCAGAGGGAAGGGGGAAAGAGGGAAGGCGGAAAGAGATTAACCAAAGATCTTATATGCATACCAGAGGCCCGGTGCACAGATTCATGTGCTGGGGGGGATCCCTTGGTCTGGCCTGTGGAGATCAGGCTGGAACAGGCAGTCTGATATCCCTCAAGGGGTCTCAGATTGCGAGATGGTGCAGGCCAGGCCAAGGGACCCCACCAAAGCACGAATCTGTGCACCAGGCCTCTAGTACAATAAATAATATGGGAGTGGGCTACTCTAGGTTTACAGTTGTTTGTATGGAAAATAATATAATAATTAATAATACAAAAATAAACTGTTTCAGTTACTCCCAACCTACTTTCTGTCCACCCTTGTATATCTGTTCTTTGTCTGATTCCTGGCGTAGTTTCAAAAACCCTTGGAATTCTCTTAGTGTAGGAGTATGTATTATGCCAAAGAGGTAATTTAAGATGAACTCTGAGAGAAGTTTAGGATGAGGCTTGGCTATTAGGAAGACCAACCACATGATTAAAGGGTTGAAACTTTGGGCCAGCCCAATCTAAGTGGATGAAGGGGAGCTAGAGATTGAATTCAAATACATGGCCAATGATTTACTCATTCATGCCTATATAATGAAGCCCCAATCAAAACTCTAGACACAGAGGCCTAGTGGAGCTTTTTGGTTTGTGAATACAATAATGTGCTAGGAGAGCAACACACCCACAAAGAGAAGGAATGGAAGTTCTATATCCCCAGTTCTGCCCAGACAATGCCCCATGCATCTCTTCAATTCTTAATCTGTTATCTTTTAAAATAAAACTGTAATCATAAATAAGTGGTTTCAGTAAGTTCTGTGAGTAATTCTACGAAATTATCAAACATGAAGGATTGTGGAACACCCCAAATTTGTAGCAGGCTAGGCAGAAGTGTGGGAGAATAGGGGACAATGAAATTTTCAGCTGGCATCTTAAATGGAGGCAGTCATTCTTAGAACTTTTGCTCTTAATTTGTAGGATCTTCCCTAACTGCAGATATCAGAAATGAAATATCTCAACGAGTGTGGCTCAGTGGTTGAGCGTCAACCTCTGAACCAGGTCACTGGTTAGATTCCCAATTAGGGCACATGCCGGGATTGTAGGCTTAATCCCCAGTAGGGAGTGTGCAGGAGGCAGCTAATCAATGATTCTCTTTCATCAATGATGTTTCAAATCTCCCTTTTCCTTTCTTGTACTCTCTCTGAAATCAATAAAAACATATTTTAAAAATTTTTTTAAAGAAAACAAAATGAAATGAATTGTGTAAGACAACCAGTTGATGACAGAGAACTGGTGTCAGAGCAGCAACTTCAGAGAGATCTCAATGTTTTTGTATGTTATTTATTAAGGAGAGGGGGGGAAAAGGGCAAGTTCTTGTTCTTAAAGTAGATATTTTTGCATCAGATAAATTTCCCTCCTATTTCATTCCCAGAGGACCCTGAAATCCAGCTCATATTAACCCTCACTCTAAGTCTTTTATATGGCCTCTTGGATACCTTTAATGTCCATGTAGATGATAGTCAACAACCTAACCTGACATCTCACTTCACCTTCACCTAAATTTTTCCAACTCTTCTAAATTCCTTCTACTTTTTAAAAATATATCTATATTTTTAATATATCTTTTAAAATATATGTAGTAGAGGCCTGGTGCATGAAATTCGTGCACTGGAGTGGGATGGGGGGCGTGGTGTCCCCTCAGCCCAGCCTGCATCCAGTCTAGGAGCCCTCAGGGGATGTCCAACTGCTGTGGAGGTGGGAGCCTCTCCCACTCAGGGCTTCTGGTTGAGCAGCACTGAACACCAGGGGGCAGCTTCGGCATTGAGCATCTGCCCCCTTGTGGTCAGTGCATGTCACAGTGATAGGTCATTCCACCATTTGTTTGATTTGCTTATTAGCCTTTTATTATATAGGATTTTTATTGATTTCAGATAGTGAGAGAGAGGGAGAGAGAGAGAAACATCAATGATAAGAGAGAATCATTGACTGGCTGCCTCCTATATGCTCCTGACTGGGGATCAAGCCCACAACCCGGGCATGTGCCCTTCACTATAATCAAACCAGGGACCCTTCAGTCCACAGGCCAACACTCTATCCATTGAGCCAAACCAGCTAGGGCTAAATACATTTTTATTGATTTCAGAGAGGAACTGAGAGGAAGAGAAACATCAATGATACGAGAGAATCATTGATCAGTTGCCTCTTGCACGCCCCATACTGGGGATCAAGCCCACAACCCAGGCATGTGCCCTTGACCGGAATCAAACCAGGAATTGTTCAGTCCCTGGGCCAATACTCTATCCATTGAGCCAAACCAGCTTTCTCAAAACCTTTAAATTAGAACTTAAATGCAAATGGTCATTGGTGCCAGATACAGTACTTAAATAGCTGAATTGGGCCATATATAACACACAACAGGAAACTGATGGACTGAGGCAAACTGAAGAATGCATACCCCAATTAAAGTGGGATGGTGATGGCTGCCACTACGAGACTCAACCATCAATGTCATCCAGAAAACGTGTATTGTTGTCAGATGCTCTGATTTTTTTTCTTAAGAGAAGCAGAATCTTGAAATTTTATGTGAGATCTCCAGATTTTCAAATTTCATCAATTTTTTAAAAACTGTAGGGAGGCACGGCCAGTGTGGCTTACTTGGTTGAGCACTACAAAAGGTCACCAGTTCAATTTCCAATCAGGGGACATACCTGGGTCATAGGTTTCAATCCTCGGTCAGGTGCGTATGGGAGGCAAAAGATCAATGTTTCTCTCTCATATCAATGTTTCTCTAATTCTCTACAACTTCCTTCTTCTCTCTTAAAAATCCTATATAATAAAAGGATAACATGCAAATCGACCTAACAGCAAAATGACCAGTTGCTATGATGTGCACTGACCACCAGGGGGCAGACGCTCAACACAGGAGCTACCCCCTGGTGGTCAGTGTGTTTCCACAGGGGGAGTGCCACTCAGCCAGAAGCCCCGAGCCAAGCTCCCAGCAGCACTAAGGATGTCCACGGGGAGAGAGGAGTGGGCCTAAGACGTCAGTCAGACATCCCCTGAGAGGGCGCAGGCCAGGGTGAGGGACTCCTTGCCCCGAGTGCAAGAATTTTGTGCACCAGGCCCCTAGTTGGTTATAAAAAACATTTAAAAACTGAAGAGGTCAAAACCAAAGGCTGGTGGTTTTTAACCACTATTTTAAATATTGCAGTTTCTCAGAGCTGACCAAGGCACTCCTCTTTTCTTGCTCTATATTCTCTCTGTAGGGAAATATTATCACTCTTACGATGATTGATCAATAAATACATAATTCATAATTGCTCATATAAAATTTATAAACAAATATCAGGATAATATGGAAGTTGTGTGAAGTCATAAATGGTTTTTCAAAGCACATTAATGTTTTTGAAGCACCAAGTTAGCAACTGAACAGAGTACATTAACAAACAAAAAAATGCAGTAAATCATGGAGCAATGCAGTTTTGTTTAGAATGGCCATTCATCCCACATTCATCCGTATGGCTCCAACTGGTCACAGACTTACCTACAAGTGCATATTGTGTGGTTTCCCCCAATCTTCACACAAAAGAAACAAAGACAATAAACCAGAACTAGCTATATCTGGCATCACTTCATTTGTCTGCCAATGTAACACTTTTGTGTCTACAACTGAGCAACTTCAGATCTTCTTTAAAACCCCTTCTATCGAGCTACCTTCTTATTTTCCTAAAATTTTAAGTCCTTTGTTTACTATAGTATTTTTTTATTATTAAACAATTTAACGTACCTTTTTCATTGCAGCTAGAACTTTTTAGAATTATGTTTCCTTGGTGCTCTGGTTACAAAGTTGCATAGATTTTGAGAATCTGTTCCCAATTCTATCTTTCTCAGAAGCCTTTTCACTTTTAGTGAATGATTTTGCCAAACAAGCTTTTGTTTGTTTGTTTTTTAAATATATTTTATTGATTTTTTAGAGAGGAAGGGAGAGGGACAGAGACTTAGAAACATCGATGAGAGAGAAACATCGATCAGCTGCCTCCTGCACACCTTCTCCTGGAGATGTGCCGCAAACAAGGTACATGCCCTTGACCGGAATCGAACCTGGGACCGTTCAGTCCACAGGCCAATGCTCTATCCACTGAGCCAAACCAGTTAGGGTTTGCCAAACAAGTTTTAAAACTCATAGTGAAATGGCCTTATCTCCAGCTCAAACGTCTATATTGAGCTCCAGAACAAGATATCCAACTGCCTGTTCAACACTTCCATTTGAATGTTCTGGAGGCATCTCAAAGTTTACATACATATTAAACACAAACGTGTGCTCTCCCTAAATCTGTTCTTCCTGTCTTCTCTGTAGTATTAAGGCAAAGCATTACAATCTCTCAAACTTTCACAGAGATGTCTGCCACCACCCTCATCTAATTAACAATATCTCATCTAAACTACTGCAATTGCCTACTGGTTTTCCTGTAACTATTTTTGTCCTCTACACTTTAAATGTTCACACATGAGCCAGAATGGTTTTTTAAAATGCTTAACTAAAACTAATACTCCTCTGTCTTTTGCTATTAGTATAAAATCAAAAATCTTTAACATGTAGCTTCTTTTTAAAAAATATATATTTTTATTATTGATTTCAGAGAGAGGAAGGGAGAGAGAGAAACATCAATGATGAATCATTGATCGGCTGCCTCCTGCACGCCCCCCACTGGAGATCAAGCCCACAACTCAGACATGTGCCCTTGACCAGAATTGAACCTGGAACCCTTCAGTTTGTAGGCCAAAGCTCTATCCACTGAGCAACACCATCTAGGGCTGGCTTCTTTCTTTCACCACAACTCTTACCATCTTCTCTTTTGTAGTCCCTCTTCTACCACAATTAAACTTCCCATTATTTTTTAATATCTAAGTTCCTTTCCAGTTCAGGATTTTTGATCAGCTCTTCACTCCTCAGCTTGAGAAGCTAGTAGCTTCTCATTTTTCAAATTTCAACTTTTTGTCCTCAAGCAATAGCTAATAATTCTTATCTAAATAGATACCATTTCTCCCTTAATTATCCACTTTAACGTTACATTAAGTGTGTTTTTTTTTTCAATTATGCCATTATTTACATGCTTATCACTGTTATCTTCCTTCAGTTAAGATGAAAGTTAATGAGACCAGATATCATGTCTTTACTATATGCCAGTGATTAGAAGAGTGCTAGATGTTTTGGAATTCAATAAATAAATGAGTCAATGAATGAAAATAAGTGGAATTCTGTTTACCTAACTAACTGTTGCTTATCCTTCAGGTAACAGTTTAGGGTCCCTTTTTCAGGGCTCTCAGAGAACCCTATACTTTGTTTTGTTTAATGTTTTTATTGAATTCAAAGAGGGAGGAGAGAGAGATGGAAACATCAATGCTGAGAATCATCCATTGGCCGAGGTATCGAGACCGCAATCTGAACATGTGCCTTGTGATCTCAAGGTTCATGAGTCGAGGCTCAACCACTGAGCCATGTAGGCCAGGCTATACTTTCTTAAAAAAAAAAAATGTACCCACATTTAATGTGTAATTTTTTTTATTACCCATCTCCTTCACTAAAAGTTCCATGAGAATAATAAACCTATTTTATCACAAGTACCCACAAAGTAGAATGCCTGGCAGATAGTATTTAAAAACCATTGATTAGCCCTGACTTGTTTGGCTCAATGGATAGAGCGTCAGCCTGCGGACTCAAGGGTCCCGGGCTCGATTCCAGTCAAGGACATGTACCTTGGTTGTAGGCACATCCCCAGTGGGGGGCATGCAGGAGGCAGCTGACCGATGTTTCTCTCTCATCGATGTTTCTAACTACCTCTCTCCCTTCCTCTCTGTAAAAAATCAATAAAATATATAAAAAAAAACCACTGATTAATATTTGTAAAAAAATCTGTTGAAATGATTACTAGACTTATTGTGGTAATGACTTTGTAAATGTATACAAATGTTGAATCATTATGTTGTACAACTGGCGCTAATATAATATTGTACCAACTATAATTAAAAATAAATTTAAAAAATAAATAAAATATACAAAAGAAAGGGTAGGGAAGGCATTATATCCTATCTTCTCCAAGACTATTATAATTAAACTAGGGGCCCAGTGCACAAAAATTGGTGCACTCGGGGTGTGGGGGGGTCCCTCAGCCCGGCCTGTGCCCTCTCACAGTCTGGGACCCCCTCGGGGGATGTCCTCCTGCTAGCGTGCCTGGCTAACCTGCGTGAGGGGCTGATGGCTATTTGCAGGCTGGCCAAGCCCCCCAGTGAGAACCCTCACCCCATGGGGGTGTGGCCAGCATGGGTGAGGGGATGAGGGCCATTTTCAGGCTACTCACAGCCCCTTTAGGGATTGAGTCCCTACTGGGGTGCCTGGCCAGCCTGGGTGAGGGGCTGAGGGCTGTTTGAAGGCTGACCACAGCTACCATTGACCCAAGGTCCCAGCGAGGCTGGCTGGAAGCAGGTTTCTGGGGTTTATTTATCTTCTATAATTGAAACTTTGTTGCCTTGAGTGGAGACCTAGGCAGGCAAGGAAGCTTACTGTTTGCTTCAGCTCCATGACTTCTATAATTGAAACTTTGTTGCCTTGAGCAGAGGCCCAGCTGGCCTAGGCAGGCAGTTTCCTCCATCGCTGGTGCAATGGAAGCCTCCTGTTTGCTCTAGCTCTGTGGCTGCTGGCTGCCATCTTGGCTGGGTTAATTTGCATACAGCCACTCTGATTCGCTGGTGGGCATGGCTTAGGTGTAACGGAGCAAAGGTCAATTTGCATATTACTCTTTTATTAGACTAGACTAGAGGCTTGGTGCATGAAATTCATGCATGAGCGGGTCCCTGGGCCTGGCAGGCAATCAGGGCCAATTGGGGCCAGGCCAATCAGGACTGGGCTGGAGAGGAGGCGATGGTTGCTGGGCCAGGCACAGAAAGAACCAATGCTGGATGCTGATGCTGGATGCTGACACAGCCATCATCGGCGCCCTGCCACTACACGGTTCCCTATCCTCCCTCCCCCTCATCTTCCTTCCCTTGCCATCCCGCCGCCACCATAGTGGGTGGGCAGCAGGCCAATCAGGGCCTGCAGCCGAGGGGAGGGATGCGGCACAGGAAGCTGGCCGCTGGCCCTGAAGGGGGAGCCGGCCCTTGGCCCCCTGGGAAAGGGGCCGTGTCCACCGCCGCCACCCCCAGTTCCTCATTCCAGCCCAGGGGCCGGGGGGAAGGGACCACAAGGGGTTGGCTAATGGGCGGAGGTTGGCTGTGGGAGCACACTGACCACCAGGGGGTAGCTCCTGCATTGACTTTTCTATATATAAATACTTTACTAAAAGGTCTCGGACTGCCTTTCTCTCTATCATTAAACAAATCTTAAAGATGCACAAAACTAAAGAATGTTCAGCTTTTCCACCAAGGTAGCTTTTACTTTTTAAAAGTTCATAAATAATGAAAATCAGGAATAAAAACTTTGTTTTTGAGGGTTTTATCATTTCCTAAAATGCACAGGTTTTTAAACTAGGGATGAGTAATACAATTAACGTGTGCTTACTATGTGCAAATCACTTCTTATAACCATACTAATCAGAAGTAATTTTGAGTCTTAAAAAAAGTTTACTTGGAGAATCTGATGAAACGTACAGACTTTCTCCTGAAACATACACACAATTTTACTTACAACATCAGAGGTTTTATGAGCGTCCCAAAGTTATTTACAAAGCCTCAGAATTGAGATCTTTGATTAAAAAAAACACACAAAACTCCTGACTTAGACATCTCTTCTATATCTATGATTTTCAATTTGAGTACTGCAAAAGGCACACTGATGTGCCACATGGATTTTTAAAACATGCAATACCTGATTATTTAGTCAGGGCACGGACCTCTTTTACCCAATACAATAGTTGTCCAATGTGAATGAATCAAAATTATGCCTATTTTCTTTTGTCAAGTTGGCAAAAATATTTATGTGTACCATGAGAAAAAGGTTGAAAATTACTGCCCCATTTGAATGGGTAATGCTTCCTCTTTCTTAACGGATATATTTTCAATTCTTAAAAGACACTTTTTAGACATTACAAATGCATTATTTAATGTTTCATGTTATTTTATATCCAATTGAAGTAACTTTTATAGATACTTAAATGTACTCTACAAATGAAGTCCCTCTGAATATTCAGTTCAATTTTATAGGTTGATAATTTGAACGCTTAGATTTTTATTGAGACATACAGAATTAATAAAATACTCTTCCTAGAACAAGAAGTGTTTATAACTATTGGATTGGTGTATACAAAAAAAACCTGATTAGTGATTAATAGATAGCTGAGCCATTTCTCACTAAAGAAACTGTGTAATACGTAAGATAAATAATTTTTCTTGGTTTCCAAAAGATGACTGTTATTTCTTGTTTTAATAATGGTATCTCTTCTCAAAATTCAAAATTAATCCAAAGACCAGCCTTACCTCACTTCTCACATCTCATATTTATTGAAAATGAGAACTTCACCCTGGTGAGTATAGCTAAATTGGTTGAATGTCATCCCATGAACTGAAGGTTCACCAGTTCAATTCCCATTCAGGCCACATGCCCAAGTTGTGGGTTTGATTCCTGGTTGGGGTGCATACAAGTGGCAACTGACATGTTTCTCTCTCCCTTTCCCTCTAAATCAATAAAATAAAAATAAAACAAGAACTTTTAAACAAAAACGATTAGATCTATTAAAAGTTCATGTACATGGCCCTAGGTGATATGCCTCAGTTGGTGGGGCATCATACTACGCACTAAAAGGTTGCCAGTCAAGGTACATGCCAGGGTTGCAGGCTCAATTCCTGGTAGAAGGCACGGAGGAGGCAGCCAATCTGTGTTTCTCTCTCTCTCCCCTTTTCTCCCTCTAAAAACCAACAAGTAATCTATTTCTCTAACACAAGGTAACAGGCAACAAAATGACCCTCTTACCTGTCAAGTTCTGTATTGCCCTTTCACTGGAAGGCAGTGGCTCCTTTCTGTGAGGCCGATTTAGTGAAGTGTCCTGTGCAGAAAACAGTCCAGGGTTATCAGTTAATTTCTTCCGGCCACTGGAGTTAGGGTTTGAAACTCTGCAGCTGCCTATTGCACTTGTGAAAAGGTTTGTATGTTCATCACTGCTGGCTGGATCAGAGTTGGGAGTGAATCCTCCAAGGGATAAAGTTGGAGAACTTTCTGAACAGTCAATCTGTAAAGGTGTCTGCAATCCCAAGGCCAATGGACTAGATTCCGAAGGCTCTCGATGGATCCACTGTTCTTCTCTATTTATTAAACTTTTTGAAGGAGAAAGATGAGGGCAGGATATATGACACCGGTGCTTTTCCTTATGTTTATATCGTTCTCCAACAGTATCCTTTCCAAATCGATAGCGTTTCAAAGTCTCCAGGACAGATCTGGAAGAGCCAGTGTCCATGGAAACTTGGGGTTGCTCAGAAGAACGGTGTTCTCTGTGTTTATGGCGGTGCCTGTGTTTGTGCTCAACCATCCAACCATAGGCCATCTCAGGAGGGACACTAGGATAGGTACTCATGGAAAGGAGGGGAGTCCTGCTGGTTGTAAGAAAGGCCTCCTGTCGAAGTAGCTTATGCTTTTTCTTATGGTATTTGGTGGGATTGAGAAGTAAATGACCAGTATGCATATAGGAAGGAGGTGGAAGTGGAGTAGTGAAAGAAGGAGATGGAGGAGGTGGATAAAGAGTTGGGGGATACCTTCCATAGTAACCTAATCCTATGGGAGCAGCTGTAAGGGGTGAGGGAGAGTAAGGCATGCCATAAGAGGGATAGAATCCAGTACTAGAAAGAGGAAAACTAAGGCTATGCATAAAAGGCATTTCAGCCATTGCCTCTCTCATCTTAGGGGGTCTCCCTCTCTTCTTTTTTAAGTCAGGTTTTCGAATGTAGTGCAAAGGATCTAAGGGGAAAGAAGGGTGTGTATAGAAACTATTAAAGTTGATTCGAAAAATAGTTGGCAGGAGGTCTCGGGGGATAAAATGATGACTTCGATGGGTGATTCGAATTTCACTTAGACGACTAATTAATTCCTCCAGCTCTGCAATAAAGTCTGGATCCTGTCTATTTCGGAGTTGGGGATATTTCTTTTTCCGTTTTCGTTTCTGCCTTTTTATCTTGTCATAGCTGAGGTAATCATGATTTCTGCGCTTACATTTGTGTTTATGTTTTTCTTTAAGACTGCTTAGAACTGTAGAGGCTTCAGGGGGAATCAGAGAAACATGCTCAAAGGAATGCCTTCTCTTTTTTTGCCCACAAAATTTCTCTGCCCTGTCTGATGTACTGTTATTATCTGTTCCAATTCCACTATCACTGGGAATGGTCTCATCACTATGAGACTCACTAATGGGAGAAGGAGTAGCTTCTTTTAGAGATGTGAGTTCACTCAAATGTGAAGGAGAATTGGGCAACAAAGTAGGAGGAGATAATCGCCTCCTCCCCTTTGAGGCCTTCTTCATTGCAAGAGTCTGAATCATACTGCCCTGTCTGGAGTGTAAGTGCAAATATGGCACTGAACTGGGTTCAACAAAGCCTGCATCACTACTTACAGGGCTCTGACCTCCACTAGTCCCAGAAGACTGAGAACAAATAGGTGATGGAAGAATCTCAGAACTACTAGCAGATGAAGGCAGTAAAGGGGGAAGAATCTGTCCTAATGCTGATCCAGCAGCCTGCTGAGCTGTTTGCTCAAGAACAGCAAGGCTAGTAGGGCTACCAGAAAGAATGCCATTTAAGACAGTTTTTGGTTTTCGACCCCTCCTCTTTCCTATGTAAATGGTTCCTTTCTTGCTGACATTTATCTGTTGGCCCAATTTAGAGCCAAATGTAGCAGCAAGACTTGACACTGTATTATGGAGTTTGGATTGCACTTTCCCTTTATTACTTGATTCTACAGAGCTTGAAAGAATCTGATTCAACAGTTTCTTTCTCTTTAAAGTCTTCATTTTATTTATTTTGCGGATAATTGTTTTCATCAATTGTCCATTGTTTCTCTTGATTTTTTTACCTGGTTCCATCTCAAGGTCATTCATACTACAGACAGTTGGCCTATGACTGTCATCTAGGTCATCTGGATCTGGAAGTTGATCCTCACTCTCAAAGAAATCACTACTACTTCTATGGTTGTCACTTTCACATTCTAGCTTGCTTGGACTTTCGGTGGCAACAAATGGAGCCACTGATAGTACAGGTGGCTTCATCTTGACTGGTGACCTCATTTGCCTCTTAGGTCTGCCTCTCTTTTTTGGGAAAGGAGACACAGACAGACTTTGTTTGAAGGAAGGAATTTCAATTTCTGGTTGCAAAATTGGGGGTTCTTGTTCTTCCTTAGACTGCAAAGAAAAAACTTTAGAAGCAGGGATTTTTAAAGTCCTCTTAGGTGGACCTTCCAGTTGAGGCATCTCTTTAGATTTAGGTCTTCCTCTTTTGGGCTTATAAATATCAGACAAAAGATCACTAGAGACACACATACTGGAGGATAGTTTGTGAGTAGCAAAAGACTTATGAGATGGTTTTTCACTGTCAGTTAAGAGAGCAAGAGATGGAGTTGTAGATTTGCTCAACTTTGGCAATCGGCGTTTAAGGAAATCATGATCTACAAATGAAGATGGTCCAATGTTTTTCATAAACTTGGCTGGCTCAGAATTACTATTTGATAGTGAGCTACATGAAACATTTTTAAAAAGCTCTGATCTTTCTAATTCTAGCCCTTTTGGAGAACGGCACGTGCTTCTTGCCACCACTTTAGTCCACCGAGCTTTTCTTCCTTTCCTTTTTTTTAATGGTTTCGACTGCAAACTAGTGCTTAGGCTCTCAGCAACTTGGCAGTGTTTGTCAGAGGCAGTTACTGCACCAAGTTTTAGAAAAGGGTTGTTACTAAATAAACTAGTGAAGTTAACAACTGAAGGGGTAAATGTATGAATACTGGATTCAGAAGTCAAACTTGGCTTTTTTCCTAGAGAAGAGCTTATTCTTGGAATATCTAGATGTGTAGTTTTTGAATCATTTAGCTCTTTATCAATCCCTTTACATTCAATATTCATGCTATGACCCACAGACCTGTGACCAATGTTCAAGTGGGCACTTTCAGAAGTAAATTGGTTCTTTCCACCAGATTCAGAAATTTCTTCCATTAGTTCTGTGGTAGGACTTAAAAGCAATGAATTAGGAGCCAAGTGTAGTGAAGTTTCAGGGGGACTTCTGGTTAAAGGATTAACAGATACAGTAGGTGATGGGGAAGGGAGAGTGCTTTCTCCTACTGCACTAAAAGGGGATTTAGCTGTAGATGCATCAGAAGCACCTCCCATTTGAAAGTCTGGAGAAGTGCAATATACGGGAGGTTGCTTTTCATGCTTTGAGGTTTCATATGACCCCCTTTCATTGGATGAGAAACTATCTTGCTGAATGCATGTTCCTTCATTAAACATTTCTTTCTCCAAATTAATGATTTCCTTTCGAACTGACAACTTTTCCAATATGCTTTCTTTACTCTGTCGTATAACATTCTTCTCAAAAGTTTTGCTGCTGGCACTGTCTTTCAGGGATTCAGAAAGTTCCTGACTTTCATGACTCTTGATGTTTGTACAAGAAGCCTTAAATGATTCCTGAGTGGAAAGCAGTGCTTCAGCTTTAAGGTTTAGGGCATCTTTACTGACCAGTCCTGCCATAGGACAATTCACCAGTTTCTTTCCAATGTCCTTATTAACTAATCCCATTGTTGAATTTGCTACAATCTTCTTTGCACAGTCCTTGGCCACAAGGCCAACAGTAGAACCCAATTTCTTTCCCAGGTCTTTATTAACCAGTCCAACTACAGTGCCAAATCCTAACTTCTTTCCAGATTCCTTATTCACTAAACCTGGAACAATACCAATTCCTAGCTTCTTTCCTGAATCCTTGCTCAGCAGTCCTACTGTAGTGATAGTCCCTGGCTTTTTGCCTAAGTCTTTATTAATGAATACCGCTGTAGTGCCAGTTCCTAGTTTTTTCACAGAGTCCTTATTGACCAATCCTACTGTTGCATTAAACATTGGCTTTTTCCCAGGATCTTTAGTTACCAATCCAACTGCTGTGCTGATCACTGGTTTTTTTATTAAGTCCTTATGTATTATTCCAGCTACAGAACCAACACTTGCTTTCCTAATCAAATCCTTGCTAACCAATCCTGAAATAGTAGTACCAGTTCCTAACTTCTTCGGTTTTGTCTTGGAAGACTTGGAGGGGGGACAAGTTGCAATAAGGTGCGCCAACTTTTCTGTTACACTTGTTCCTCCATTAAGTAATGTTTTGTTCTTTAAATCAGGATCCCGGCTACCAACAACAGTAGATGATGTTGCATTAATGTAATCTGTCATTTCTGAGTGTATTGGAGAAAGCTTCTTAGACAAAGAATTGTTTTCTCCCTGTGAATGAAGATGGATACTTTCTTCAGAATGGCATTGAATGGCTGAAACATCACCTGATTTCTTGTACAACTTTGAAAGGTCCTAAAATATGAACAAGAAAAAGGTTTTAGAGAGGATAAACTTTATACCACTTCAATTCAGTATTTAGTCAAACAAACTTATTGATCACATGTCAGATTTAAGATAGGCAATACTTCTTTTAAAAAAAACATGTAATGGAACTAGAACAAATAATTCTAAAGTTTATAAGGAATCATAAGAGACAGTGAGTGGCCAAAGTACTCTTGAGAAAAAAGAACAAAGTTGAAGATATCATGTTCCCTAAGTTCAAACTAATATTACAAAGCTACAATAATTTTTAAAAAAAGTATGGTACTTGCACAAATACAGACACATAGATCAATGAAATAGAATAGAGCCCAAAAACAAATGCACACGTATATGGTCAATTAATCTACATCAAAGAAGGCAATGATATACAATAGAGAAATGACAGTCTCCTCAGATGCATGTACAGATACATGGGAAAAAATGAACAGATGATACCTTAACCTTATGTTTCATACTTGAAAAGACTATTTTTCTCTTTTTGTATTACATAGAAATTCCTTGGTTATTTTATTTATGATGTTATTGAGATACAATTCACATACTATAAAATTCACCCATTTATAGCAGATTCAATAGTTTTTAATATATTCATAGAACTGTGCAACTGTTATGATGGAAGTGGAGTTCATTTTGTGAATAAATTTTTAAAACTATTTTCTAGCTCAATAAACTAATGGTATTCAAGAATACTATAAATTTTATTTTATGTTAATTATTTTTTAATCCTTACCTGGGGATATGTTATATTGATTTTTAGAGAGAGGCAAGGACAGAGAGGGAGAAACATCAATGTAAGAGAGAAACATCAATCAGTTGCTTCCTGTACTTGCCCAAACCGTGGATTGAACCTGCAACCTAGGTATGTGTCCTGACCAGGAATCAAACCCACAACTTTTCTGGTGTATGAGATGATGCTCCATTCAACTAAGTCACCCAAGCCAGGGCCTGATTTTATTTACTTTATAATCTTAAATTCTTGTTCCATAAGGAATTCCTTTTTTCAGCAAATAGGTATCAAATACCTATAATTTAAATGCTAAGAATAACAGAGTAAAAAAAAATCCCTTTCGCCCTAATTGGTTTGGTTCAGTGGATAGAGCATTGGACTGCGGACTGAAGGGTCCCAGGTTCGATTCCAGTCAAGGGCATGTACCTTGGGCACATCCCCAGTAAGGGGTGTGCAGGAGGCAGCTGATCCATGTTCCTCTCATCGATGTTTCTCTCTATCCCTCTCCCTTCCTCTCTGTAAAAACTCTATATATTTTTTTTAAATTCCTTTCACCATGGAGGTTTCATTTTAATTCATGAGAGGGGTAGAGGCAATAAAAGATAAGATTTGCTATGAAGAAAATCAGAGCACAAAAACAGAAGAGGGTCTGTTGGCCCTAACTGGTTTGGGTCAGTGGAACTGAAAGGTCCCAGGTTCGTTTCCGGTCAAGGGCACATGCCCAGATTGTGGACTTGATCCCCACTGGGGGACTTGCAGGAGGCAGCCTATCCATGATTCTCTCCCATCATGGACGTTTCTATCTCTCTCCCTCTTCCTTCCTCTCTGAAAGCAATAAAAATATATTATATATTAAAAAAGATTAGGGTTGGTAGAAAACTGATCAGATAGTTTTGGCTCTGTCTAATCAAGTAAAAGGAAAAAGTCTTAAATATAATTTGTAGTATATTCCAAGTGGCTAGGTAGGGGCTCTTTCTGACCATGTTGCACATGGCACCCAGAACACTGTGATATTTACTTGAGGTCAATAAATATATGCTAAAAAAAAGAAAGAAAGAAAAAAAGACTAGGGTTAGAAAGTATTTGCAACTGTAGAATAGATTGCCAAAATATTACATTTACAGAGCAACACAAATGCGGTGAAAGAGGGATCTTCATAGCTACTAAGAAAAGAACAATACCAAAAAAAAGGAAACGGAAAGAGCAAAAGCTCTCTGGCAGGAGCTTATCTATTATATTCAAGGGATCCAGGTGTGTGGAGTAATCAAGGGAGAAGTAGTTGGGAAAGAGGTAGGAAGACAGGCATTTTTTTAGTCTAAGAGAGGGAAAGTTGTTGGAATGTTTTATGCAGAAAAGATGTGTGAGCCTAATACTTAATTCAACAGGTATTAGGTGATTACTCATTGTTGGCAACACAGCAAAAAAAAAATTAAGACAAAAAATGCCTGTTCTCATAAAGCTTACATTTTAGGAACACAATAAAGAAAACCAGTAAATTTTTAAAAATATGTTTTCATTGATTTTTAGAGAGAAAGGGAGAGGAATAGAGAGAAAAATCGATGAGAGAGAAATATCATCTATCAGCTGCTTCCTGCACACTCCCCACAGTGGATCGAACCTGCAACCCAGACATATGCCCTGACGGGAATTGAACCAGCAGCCTCTTGATTCCTAGGTCAATGCTCAACTGCTGAGCTACAACCAGCCAGGTGAAAACCAGTAACTTTTAAAAATATTTTTTTGTTAGAAGGTAATAACTACTATGAGAAAACCAGAAAGCAATAGAGAGTGTTAGAAGTGAAAATGTAAAACTGAGTTCAGTGACTGGACTAGTAAAGACAAGTAAAGTTAACAAGAACATGAAGAATGCTAGTGTTGCAGAACTTAAGCAAGTGACTGGGGATAATAATACAATATGTAATCAAAGAGGGCTAGTAGATACTGGAGGGTCTTCAGGCCATTATAATGGCTTTTACTTTTACTTGGTCCCTCCCTGACTGTAGTATTAAGATTGTGGTGTCAGTAAACACAGTACCCCCTATTTCCCACAACCGCATGAAAATTACAACTAAAATACAGAATAACCATTATTCAGAACCACCTGAAAACTGGCTGAATGGAAGTCCTACAACTGGAGAAGTAAAGAAGACAGCGGTTTAAGACTGGTAGGAGCCCTAACCGGTTTGGCTCAGTGGATAGAGTATATAGGCCTGTGGACTGAAAGGTCCCAGGTTCGATTCCGGTCAAGGGCATGTACCTTGGTTGCGGGCACATCCCCAATAGGAGGTGTGCAGGAGGCAGCTGATCAATGTTTCTCTCTCATCGATGTTTCTAGCTCTCTATCCCTCTCCCTTCCTCTCTGTAAAAAAATCAATAAAATATATTTAAAAAAAAAAAGACTGGTAGGAAGGGTGGAGGCACAGAACAGGTTGGTCCAACACCCAGCCCCACACCAGACCCTTCAGAGCCAGGAATAGAAATCCCCATAACTTCTGACTGTAAAAAAACAGAAAATAGGAGAAACAAGATGGCGGCATAGGGTAGACACCGCATATGCAGCTGTGAACAACTATTTCAGAAAAACCACGAAAAGAACACACGGACACCGCTCGCACCCACAGGACGGCTGGCTGAGTGAAAATCCTACAACCAGAGAAGAGTCTGAGACTCAGAGCAGCAGCGGAAGCAAAGTACAGAGGTACGGAGGCG
>PVJC01024167.1:0-25756 GCA_004026665.1 Murina feae
TGTTGCTGGTTTTTTTATGAAGCTTTGATTTCACAGTCAGGCTGTGTTTATATTTCATTTGGTGTCCTTCCAGAGAGTTTTTCATTTACTTGGGTGACATTGCTTTGCCTAACCATACACATTTCAAGCATACAACTCAATAAACCATCATCTGAACACTGCATCATGTGTCCTCCCAGAGAATTTTAATGGCAACAGGAAAATGTGTCTGCCTATCCCTTACTTTAGAATCTAGACTTAGAGTTGCACAAAACCTTGACTAGCCTTCATAAGCAACAGAAGAAAATAAAAGGGAAACCTCCAAAGGAAGAGGACCTTCCCCAAGGACACTTGGAGGAAAATAGAAAGCTATAGAAGTCAATTTCAGTAACAATGGAAAACCAGTTGTAGTTTCCAGATGAGTTGTATTAATGAGTACTCATATGAGAGGGATGCTGTACTAATGGCTGCTCATAGGAGAGGGACGGCCACTACCTCCTGGCTTAAGCTCCTGGAGGGTCTTGGAAGACATGGACATGCCTTGAAGATGAAGTCTATTCTTATGAACTGTATGGAGCACCCAAAATAAACCCTATATAATGAAAGCCTAGCATGCTAAGTGTCCAGTCCACGTTCAACTAACCAAAGCATAATATGCTAATGATATGTTAAAGCTGCTCAACCGCTGGCTATGATGTGCACTGACCACCAGGGGCAGACACTCTGACTGCTAGGTTAGCTTGCTGCTCAGGTATGGCAGATCCCGACTAAGCAAAATGGGCTGGTCCCTCCCAGCCCATCCCAGCCCAACCTTCCTCCTCTCTCCCTTGCCCCCACCTGCACCAATGAGGTCCCTCGGCCTGGCCTGTGCCTTATCGCAATCTGGGACTCCTGTGGGATGTCAGAGAGCTCCTTTCAGCGGATCCTGCAGGCCAGGCCAAGGAACCCCCTGGTGCACAAATTCGTGACCCCGGCCTCTAGTACATGTATAAAGCCTCATTTCTAACCCCAGTCATTTAAATCCTATTCAATTCCAATAAATTTTTGTTGTGTCAGAGTTTCTCAACCAATCAAGTACAGAGAGTAACTGTCTTCTCCCCAAAGGGAAATCAACAGCCATAGTCAGCCTGGACACCCAACTCCAGCTCAGCCAGTCCCATTTTGCTGGCTCCCTTCCCACCCCCCATCCCTCTTTGGCGCCCACTGCACGCCAATCACCCTAGTTTTGGCACCAAGATTAGAACCCGTGCCCCCAACCTGTCAATGAGACCCCGCCCATTCCGAGCCCTCCTCCCCACTGTTGGCTCCTGCACCTCCACGGGAGCTTGTCCACGCCCCCTCCTGCCGCCACCATCCCCCGTTACCCAGCCGGGTACTGCAGGAGCGCGCTCCCGGGCCCTCCGCCCCAAGCCTTTGGCGCAAGCACTTAAGCCCCCAGCGCGTCCACGCTCCACCCGCCTGCCCCGCGACCCCCCGCCACATGGCGCGGGCACCTCGGCCGGAGCTCGTCCACGCGCGCCCCGCACCCCGCCCTGCCCTGCTGCGGGCTCTGGTACCGACGTCGCCCCCCGGCCGCCCCGCGCCTTCGCTGGGGAGCCCAAGGCAGGCGCAGGCACCGGCGCGCGCGGATGCGGTGTGGCAGGCGGCGCTCAGCTTCGGCACCACTGGCCTGAGCCTGGTGGAGAGGACGAAGGGCACACGCAGCTGCGCGTGGAGCGGGCGGTGGAAGGGCAGCTCCAGACACGACTCCCCTCGGCCTTTCCGGCAGCGAGCGCCCGGCGGGGGGCTTCACAGCTGCTGGGCGCGGGGCAGCGGAGCGCGGGCAGCAGCCAGCGGGGTGGGGCGGCACCAGTGCACCAGCTCCCGTGCCGCCCGCGCTGGCCCTGGGTGCCTTCGCTGGCGAAGTGCCAGGGCCACATCCACCTGCGGGAGCTGCACCTGATGCGTCGGAGAGAGGGGGCACGCCTCCACCCGCTGCCGCGCGGACAGAAGGCTGGGGTGCGGCGCCGCTCCCGGCCTCCCCGGGCGGGCAAGAACAGGCCGCAGGGAGGGCACGCGCCGGGAGGCCTGGACGCCTACCCCGCAGAACAGGGACCGTCCACCAGCCGAGGCGCGCAGGTGGCGTCAGGGCGCCCCTGCAGGTGCAGTTCTCCGGGACTGGCCATTCTTGGGGGCGCGGGGCCCCGCCCCCGTGACGTCAGTCCAGGGACCGACAGTTGAAGCTGGAGCGCTGTTCTGATCGGTTGCTGGTTGCTGGGGAGACCAGGGTACACAGAGAGGACTGGCCTCCGCCCCAGGCCCAGGAGGCGCTGTCCCAGTCCCCCGTCCCCGTCCGCTGTCCGCTCCCGGGACTCGCAGGCCCGCAGCAGGCGAGCCAGGTGGCCCCGAGCTGCGGCCAGCGGAGAGCTTCAGGCACCATGAGTCAGAGGCAGGTGCTGCAAGGTAGGGGCTGGGGCGGCTGCCCCCAGCAGCTGGCGGGAGCCAGGGCGTGACTGAGCAGCTCCTCCACCGTGTCTCTCCCCGCAGTGTTCGAGCAGTACCAGAAAGCCCGAACCCAGTTCGTGCAGATGGTGGCGGAGCTGGCGACCAGACCCCAGAACATCGAGACCCTGCAGAACGCGGGTGAGCCCTCGCCTGAACCCGCGTCGCCCGCACCCCCGGGGCTGTGTCACCTGCTGCGCCTTCAGTCATCAGTCCACCCTGGTCCTCGGTCCGGCCTCGCCCATCACCCGTAACCCGGGCCAGTCACAGCCTGTGTCACTGGGCTCTCCCGGCCGCGTCCCCCTCCCCACCCTCTCCTTACCCTGCCTCCTACCCGACCCCTACCCGCTGCGGCTGAGTGTTGGGGAGAAGGATAGGAGCTGGAGGAATTCCTCCAGGTCACTGCGAAGGTGGTAGAAGCTGTCGAGGGCCTTTGGGGGAGAGGGTGGGTGGGTAAAGAGTTTGGTGTGAGAGGGGCCCTATTTCCATCTTTACTGCAACCAGGCAAGTGTCAGCTGGACAGTCAAAGCCAAACGAACTACCTGCCTGGAAGCCATTCTATGTGAATGGGAAGCTGCATCAGGCCCGTTTCACTGTCCCGGTGTGAGTGCCTGTCCCTCTGCCTTGCTCACCTTCAACTTCACACCCAAGGAATTCCATTGGTTCTCATTTTGCATGAGTGAGAGGGTGATACGCTTAAGTATTTTCCAGGAGATTCAAAGTCAGTAAAGATCCAGCTTTGAGAAACCCTTATAATACTCTCATTCCACCCCTCGGCCCTGCTCATGCAGACTACAGAGGGGAAGAGTGTGTGTGGCTTGCTCCTTATCTGGTAACAAGGAGATAATGGTGGCTCTCCTCTCCCTTCCCTTCCTTCTCTCTCAAGCATGATGCCACCACCCTCTGAACTCACAGTAAGATAGCATCTCAGCACCACTGCGTCATGAGCAGCCTTCAGTTTTTAGGATGTGATCTTTAAAACTCACATTAACATGGAATTAAGAGAAAATTAAGAACATTAACATTAAGAGAAGAATGTTTAGACATAATGTTTACTCTGGGTTATTTATTTTTAGGAGAATTACTACAGCACCTAGATGGTAATTTTTAAAATTTGTTTCTTTTTCTTGTGTCCCTGGGAGAGATTTTGGTGTTTATTCCTTGTATGTTTTTATTTAGGGTCCAGGGGTGTATTAAGAATGGAGAAAGTGCAGTTTATAACAGTCTTTAAAAGTTTTTATTTAGGGATAATGGTAGATTTACATGTAATTGTAAGCAATAGTACAAGAGCCCGTATACCTGCAAACTGTGGGAGACTATCACAACCAGGAGCTGACATGAGTAATTCATTGATTTAGTTCAGGTTCTCCCAGTTTGACTTGAACTGGTGTGCGTGTGTGCGTGCACGTGCAATGCACTCGCTGTGCAGTTTTATCCTGTGTGTATCCATCACAATAGTCAAGATATAAACCTCTTTCATCACCCATGGATGCCTCCCTGTGTTGCCCTTTTATAACCACACCCACCTCCCTCTTGTCCCTAAAAAGATTATTTGCAGTAATCTTTTTTCTACTATTTAAATTTCATTATTTCAAAAATTGATAATCTTTTGTTCTACAGTTTTTTTCATGTGGACTAGTTTACTTTCTTCTGTATGTGTGTGTGTGTACTTTTATGCATGCATGTATACTCCTCAGAGTACTCAGAACAGTGCTAGACATACAATGTTTCATATATACTGACTAAATAAAGTTTATTAGAGCATAATTCATTTTTAAAATGCACTTATATTTTAGATGTTTTTTTCCTCTCTCAATCCTACTCAATGCCCTTTGTTAATGGACACTTACTGTTTACAAATATTTGATTTTTGGACAATATACTCCTAAACTAAAACATTTTTTAAATGGAGAAGATGATTGACATTACATTAAAAATTTGATAGAGAAATATGGAAGTATAGGTAATACTAAAAATACACAATATCATGGTTTAGTGTAATAGTGGCAGGCTTTCTCTTCCCATAAGTGTACAGTGTGGAATATATTAGGGGATGTAATCAATCCAAACAGGCTAAACGATCACCAAAGTATAAGTGACTTAGATATGACACTTAATTTTTAATTATATTTTAAATTTAGAAAGAGAGGGAGAGAGAGAAACACTGACTTGTTGTTCCACTTATTTATGCATTCATTGGTTGATTCTTGTATGTGCCCAGACCAAGGATGGAACCTGCAACCTTGCCTATGGAAACAACACTAACCAACTGAGCTACCCAGCTAGGGCTATTTGACATTTTAAACAGCCACCTATTTTCACTTATGAAGGAATGGAATACAAAAGGAGCATAACAATGTCTTAAAGTTATCTGCACTTTAATAATATCTTGATGGAATACTAAGATTTTTCTTTTCCTGAGAAATTTATTTTAATATTTTCATGTTATCTAGATTCAATGTAAGCACTTTTTCTGTTATTTTTAATTGAGACACAAAATGATCATTCCACTATATGTATTCTTTTAATTTAAAAAATAACTTGTAAGCTTTGTTAAGAAAATTTTTCTTTTTTTTTAAGAAAATTTTTCTTAATAGTTGATTCAGTTAAACATTCAAATTGTTTATTCTTTTACTGTTTGTTTGTTTTGTTAATACTCATCCAAGGATATTTTCCATTGATTTCTAGAGACAGTGGAAGGAAGAAAGATAGAGAGAGAGAGAAATATCGATGTGCAAGAGACACATTGATTGGTTGCCTTCCACAGGCAGGCACCCAGACCCAAGGTATCCAACCTGCAACCCTTCAGTGGGTGGGCCAACACTCTAATAACTGAGCAACATCAGCCAGGGACAAGCAGTTTATTATTATTTTTTAAATCACCTGGATTTAAAAATGCTTCTGAGCCCAGCCATGGTGGCTCAGTGGTTGAGCATTGACCTGTGAACCAGGAGTTCACGGTTTAATTCCCAGTCAGGGTACATGCCCAGGTTGCAGGCTCAATCCCCAGTTGGGAGCAGCCAGGAGGCAGCCAATCAATGATTCTCTCTCATCATTGGTATTTCTATCACTCTCCCTCTCCCTTCCTCTCTGAAATAAATAAAAAAATATTTTTAAAAAAATAATAATAAAATAAAAATGCTCTTTAATGAGCCAGTATATGTGTGCATCAATTATATATTCTGATCAAGCTTTTTTTTCAGTCATGTGACTTCATATTGGTAGCCTAAGACATGAGTGCATTTTATTCCTGACTTGGACATAATTTTTGCATACTTCAGAGAGTTTTGTTTTCTCACTTTTATAATAATCTATTTAAATAAATACATATCATGTATTCAAAATTATGTGAAAACCATTTCCATATGCATATCATGATAAATCAGTAGTTCCCTTGTGAAGAATTTTTTAATTCATTCACTGTGAAAGGAATTTTAAGGTGAAAATCATCACTGGAGTTTTATTTTATTTTAAATCTCTGCTCTTTTTCATTGTGTTTTGGATGTGCTCATGAGAGAATTTACCTTATTTAACATGTCCAAAGTAATTACTAAAGCAAATAAAGTTTTGCAAGATACATTCTTCACAGTATTTGGACAAAAAATAATTTTATTTCAAACTTGTTTCAGGAAGAACTATGTACAGTGTGACTATAACCTAGAGTTTTTTCCTCATTGAGATTTTATTCCTTCTAACTTAAAGGAGCATACATGAAAACATTCAAAAGTTTAATGTTTGTTATGAAGTCTCTTTATGCACATGCAAACCCTGACTGCCTTCTCTCCAGGGCTTTTTGAGGACAAGTGAAGTAAAACACAGTGAAGGGGGAGACACTTTGTATTTATCAGTTGACTGATGGCTCAGTGGTTGAGCAATGACCTATGAACCAGGAGGTCACCATTTGATTCCTGGGTAGAGCACATATCCTGGGTTGCAGGCTCAATCCCCAGTGTGGGACGCGCAGGAGGCAGCCTATCCGTGATTCTCTTTCATCGCTGATGTTTCTATCTCTCTCTCTTCCTCTCCCTTCCTCTCTGAAATCAATAAAAATAAATATTTTAAAAATATACATACTTTTTTATTCAACAAGTCTTGTTCTTTTTAAAATTTTTAATTGATTTGCGAGAGAGTGAAAGAAACATTGATTTTGCTGTTCCACTACTCATTGTTGATTCTTGTATGTGCCCTGACCAGGGATTGAACCCGAAACTTTGGCGTCTTGGTATGAAATTTCTGTGGTAGAAATTGTTCCTATTTTCTTTTATTTCACAAAATAGTTCCCTTATACTTTTGCTACCATTAAACTCAGTGCTATGTTCAGAACTCAACTGTAGCAATTACCTCTAACCTACATTTCTAGTAGAATTGGTCCCTGTCTGCACCATATGGCTCTTAATAATTATCTTTGTATACATGTATTTTAGAGTAAACTATCTAAAAAAGAATTTAGAGTAGGTGCAGTATGCATACAATAAAAATTAATTTCATCTGAAGATACATTTTTGAACTGACTACCTTCCAAAATTGTCCTCTTCAATTATTACTCATGAAACCTCTTGCAGCAGACAGACCTTTTAGAACTATATGCTATTTACTCTCTACATATTAATTTTCACAGTTTGGTCATTTATCATTCAGTAAACATTTATTGAGCATCTAGGTGCCAGATGAATGCTTGGGTGCTGATCATGTAGAAACAGAAAGCCGCTGAGGATCTTATTTGCTGGTGGGGAGATACATAAAGAGAAAATAAAACAACATCTCATAAGTGTCTAGCAATAGACAGACAGAGCACATATGGAGGGTACTCAACTCAAGCTTTGGGAGTGAAGAAGTTCTCTATAGGAGACTTGTAGGAGGAATTCCTAGGAGTTAACTAGACCAAGAAGGGGAAGGGAAACTGCATTCAAGTGGAGGGAAATCATGTGTAAGGAAGAGGCAAGAGAAAACATGGTGTGTACTTAATGGAAAAGGCAAATGCTCAGGTATGGCTGGAGCATCTTGGGGTAATAAAGCAAGGGAGAGAAAAGTCAGTGGCTAGAGAAACTCATCTAAATCATAATTTTTAGATGTTATATCCCATATAACACAAAGTCCTAATTTTGAAGGCAGGCCTAATTATGAAGGACCTCATCTGAAGTTTGGATTTAATCCTGAAATTGATAGGAAACCATTGAACAGTTTTAATTAGAGAAACATGGGATCTATTTTGTGTTTTAGAAAGATGACTTTCACAGTTATGTGGGGAAGAGATGGAGGGGACTGAAACGGGATTAGGGAGTCCAGGTATCCATTTTTGCTATCCCAGTCTAGTTGGATAAGAGACATGCAGTACTTGTGACTTAGCAGAAGGGAGCCGGGGCAGGTAAGAAGAGAGAGGAGCTCAAAATGACTCCAGGGTTCTGGCTGCTTAGGTTAGCACCACTCATTGAGGAGAAAGAGGACGCAGAAGGCGGAGGAAATGGTGATTTCACTATAACAGCACTGAGGTTGTGGTGTGTCTGGGATATCTATTTGCCAGTGACTAGGGTGAACAATTTGAGTATAAAGGACTCCGGAGCCCAGAAAAGCAATCTTACCTTAGATATGTAGAACTTACGTGCTCATTAAAGGTTTAGATGTGTAGAACTTACATGCTCATTTTAAAATATAGTCAAAGCTCAGTTTAATATTTTTAAAAAAAATATATTTTATTGATTTTTTACAGAGAGGAAAGGAGAGAGATAGAGAGTTAGAAACATCGATGAGAGAGAAACATCGATCAGCTGCCTCCTGCACACCTCCTACTGGGTTTGTACCCACAACCAAGGTACATGCCCTTGACCGGAATCGAACCTGGGACCTTTCAGTCCACAGGCCGATGCTCTATCCACTGAGCCAAACTGGTTAGGGCTCATTTTTATATTTCTTTATGTAATCGTAAACATGTAAGTTCCAATCATTTAATCTAAAGTACATGTAAATTGAACCTGCCATACTTGTATACTCTACATGCTCACTCAGTTCAAATCCCACATATATAGATGGTGATGGCTGTGACCTAGTCTAGAGTCAGATAGTTGCATCAGTTTAATACAGTAATTATGGAAGACAGCCACAGTGATGTTAATGGTAGAAAAATATCACTTCAGCAGATTATACTCTTTGGTATGCATTCTAAACCTGGCTATAGGCCAGTTTCATTACTAAAAGGTAAATGCTATATAAGTATATGTTAAATAAGTAAGTGAATGCATGCTGTGCTTCCTTACTCTCTTGGGAGAGTTGCTAGCTTGTTCAGAGAGTCAATGGTCTCAGTTTCATCTTTCTGTCACCTCTCCACACTCGAAAAAGATGTATCAGGTGTGGTAGCCCTTCACTCACAAAGAACTGAGTTAACAGTGAATCACCAAACAAAATTGAGAAGATGCTAACTATAGTATTAACTACAAGGAGAATAATTGTAAAAGGAGAAAATATATTATTTTTATCATAATTTTTAAAAACTATATATATGTTTTGAGATTCATTCTGACCCTTTAAATAAATTATAAGATTTTGTGTTATAAGGGATATAACATTTAAAATCATAATTGACTTGATAGTTATGATAGTGTAAAAGTATTTCACAGAAAACAAAACAGACATGTGATACCAAAATTTATGATTTTTAATCAAATACAGGAATAATGGCCAGAGGTATATAATCATAGAGGCTAGGAGAAACAAAATCAGGTCCTGAAAATTCTTACTCTAAAAAATGCAAGGGAAGAAAACTTAAGTATTTTCAAGTAAAAAATGACCAGTGAAGGAAAATGCATTGTAAAATTCATTAGTGTCATGACACTTGCTTCAGTAAAAGTATAATCATGTAAATGCAATATCTCATTATAGAAATAAAGATTTTAAATCTGCTAAAGTTGGTAAGTGTAGTTGGAGTTACTCTGTGATAGAACAGGTAGTGCTTACAGTAGTAAAATCAAAGCGAGTGGTGTTTTTTAGAGCCCAGACCACAAGTTTTTAAATAGGAGCTAGTTGCATATTCAGAACTGTGCTAGGTAATTTGGGAACTAGAAAAGCACAAAACAAGCTTGACTTTAGAGATGCTTATTATTTTACTACGGAGATAAGACCTTTATTCACATAAAACTAGAGAACCACAGAAGATGCTACGTCAAGGATGGCTGCTGTGCTTTGCGTGCTTTTGGGTGTATCATTTGCATCATGATGAACGTGAGTGGCATCCCCTGGATTTGTGCAGTTCACAGCCATACATGGTGGACCTGGGAATTATTCAGTCTTCATTTTTATTTATTTCACTGAAAGTAAGCAGTGTAAACAATAAAGCTCTCCATGGCTTCCCATTTCACTTAGAGTAACATCACAAGCCCAGCAGGTGTGGCTCAGTGGTTGAGCATTGACCCAGGAACCAAGAGGTCACCAGCTTGATGCCCATGTTGCTGGCTTAATCCCCAGGATGGGGCATGCAGGAGGCACTCGATGTTTCTATCTTTCTATACCTCTCCCTTCCTCTCTCTCTAAAAATCAATAAAAACATATATTTAAAAAAAAAAAGACTAACATAACAACATCTTAATTTGACCAATAGCCAAATTTGATCTGGTTCAACCAAGTTCTCCAGCTTTATCTCTTGCTTTGTTACCCTCCCACTTGACACTTCAGGCTGGTCTGAATTTCTCATGGCTTCTTCAACAGTCTGCCACAATCCTGCATCCCTGTCCAACCCAGAAACCTGGAAGTATCACCGATTCCTCCATCTTCTTCACACTAATCAGTTTCTCTCCTAAATGCCTCCTTAGGCCATTCACTTCTCTCTTTCCCTTTTGCCATTGCTGTTCTCCAGGCTATCTGCACATCCAGTGTAGGTTCCTACAACAGCTTCCTCAGTGGTCTTCCTGCCCCAGTCTTGTCTATTTTCACCTTTTCTTCCCAGTGTCATCAGAGTGATCCTTCTTTACAAAGTACAAGTTTGATCCTATCACTGCACTGACACTAATGTTCAGATACAATTCGAAATACTTAAGATAGTTTATTGGATCCTTCAAGATTTGGGTTTCTGTTAATTAGCCTTCTTTCTCCAACCTTCTCTCTCCCCTCTTGTACTGTGGTCATACTGCATTCTCTGTTTTGTCAATATATCAATTTTTTTTTTTGGTTTTGAGCTTCATTTATATAGTTCCTTCTGGTTGAAATACTCTCCAATCCATTTACCTCATGAATTCTTCCATTTTTTTTAAGTAGGCAATCTGCCCCCAAAGCCTTCAGAGCTCAACTTAGATGCCACTGTTCCCAGATTGCCTTTTCTGTGTTCTTCAAAGTCTGGGCTAGATGCTCTACCATGTTTGTAGAGCACACTCTACTTACTTCGTTGCATAAATCATAATGTGTTGAATTTGTTTATCTCTCAAAACCCCTTTACAAATTCTTTGAAGACAAAGACAACTGTGTTTTCAGCACCTTGTCTATTCTGAATAGGTATTTTTTTTATTTTTAATTACAATTTACATTCAACATTATTCTGTACTCAAGGTCTGATGCACGAAATTCATGCAAGGGGCTCAGCCCTCCCAGCAGTGGCAGCTTGCCTTGGCCCTCGAAGCCCCAGCTTTGTCAGGAAGGTCATCCAGAAGGATGTCCAGAAGGTTGTTCAGCTGTCTGGTCTAATTAGCATATTTGCTTTTATTATTACTATAGATTAGTTTCAGATGTACAGCATAGTGATTAGAAAATCATGTACTTTACAGATTGGTTTCCCCAATATTTCAAGTACCTACCTAGCCCTGAACATAGTTATTACAATATTATTGACTGTCTTCCCTAATTTACATCTCTGTGATTATTCTATAACTACCAATTTGTACTTATTTTTTAAATATATTTTATTGATTTCTTACAGAGAGGAGGGGAGAGGGATAGAGAGTTAGAAACATCGATGAGAGAGAAACATCGATCAGCTGCCTCCTGCACACCCTCTACTGGGGATATGCCCGCAACCAAGGTACATGCCCTTGACCGGAATCAAACTTGGGACCCTTCAGTTCGCAGACTGACACTCTATCTACTGAGCCAAACCGGTTAGGGCATCCAATTTGTACTTCTTAATTCCTTCATCTTTTCACCCACTCAGCCCAACTTCCCTTTCTTATGTCAACTGACACTTTTCTCTATCTATTTTTATTTTGTTTGTTTATTTTGTTCTTTAGATTCCATATATAAGTGAAATCATATGGTATCTGTCTTTCTCTAGCTGACTTATTTCACTTAGCATAATACCTTCTAGGTCTATTAATGCTGTCACAAAAGGTAAGATGCCATTCTTTTTATGGCTGAGTATTATTCTATTGTGTATATGCACCACAACTTTTTTTAAAATCCTCACCCAAGGATATGCTTACAAAGAGGGAGAGAGAAAGAGAGGGAGAGAGAGAGAGAGAGAGAGAGAGAGAGAGAGAGAGAGAGAGAGAGGAGAGAGAGAGAGAAACATTGATGTGAGAGAAACATCAATCCATTGCCTTCTGTACGTGCCCTGACCAGGGATGGAGCCCACAAGCCAGGCATATGCTCTGACCAGGAATCAAAAGAACTGAGCCACACCAGCAGGGCCCAAAATTTCACTAAAAAGAATTGATACATGAGACTCACATGGATACATATACACCAATGCTTATAGAAGCATTATTTAAAATAACCTAAAGGTGGAAACAACTTAAATGTCCACCAACAGATGAGTGAACAAATAACATGTATATACATACAATAGGATATTATTCATCTTACAAAGGTAATGAGATTCTGATACATGCTACAATAGGAACCTTGAAAACTTTCTAAGTATGAAATAAGCCAGGAAACAAAAGGACAAAGAGTATATGATTCCATTTATATGAGATATCTACAGTAGACAAATTCAAAGAGATGAAAAGGAGAATAGAAGTTACCAGGGACTGGGGGTATGGAGAAATGGGGAGTTGGTGTTTAATTTGTATAGAATATCTGTTAGTAATGATGAGAAAGTTCTGGAAATGATAGTGGGTGATGGACACACAACATAGTGACTGTACTTAATGCCACTGAATTATACATCTAAAAATGGTTAAAATAATAAATTTTTATGTATATTTTACCAAATAAAAATAAATAAAATTGAAAAACAAAAAGATAAGAAGCTACCAGAAATCTTAAATGGCCCAAATTATAAACACTTGATTTTAAATAAACAAAATTGAGATATTAAATATCTTTATAAACAGAAGATTGAGGTGATATGTATATAAATTATATGTAATATGGGAATGCATGGGTAATTTTTTTGCCTTTGGAAATGTCTGACATGTCCTCTCTAATTTATCTATGTAGTAGGCATGCAAATTCAAAGTCATTAGGCTTTTGTTGCACTGAAGGGAACTAAAGGAAAGAGCTGTGATTATTTTGAGGCTTATTTTATAATCTTCACTTGATTATTAGTCTCTTGAGAGTAGGAGCTGCCTTACCTAGTGTGTAGTTCTATTCCTTGCCACTTGGTAAACTCTCATCTGTTTTTTGAGTGAATGATTTGTGGGCAAGGATCAGCAAGGCTGCTTCTGTTTGAGGAATAACTGGATTGCAGTGTAGGTATTAGCAGCAATGTCTCCAGCATGGCACTAGAATAAGAAAAATAGAAAAGGAGCTCAAAGCTATAAAGTTGGGGGAGGAGAGGATTGTAAAGATTTATCCTATAAGTTAAATTTCAAAAATAGTTTCACACTGTTTTAGTAGTTTGTATAGAGTATACTAAGTTGTTTTATTATAAATATTAGAGTATAAAATATGAATTATTTTTAATATTAGGTATTAGATAAATCATGTTGGCTCCTTCAGTGTACACTCCCAATGAGGTCATTAGCTACTCCCTAGAGACCTTGTGTATCAGATATTATAGCAACTATTCAGACTGCTGTAATTGATGGACTCTAAATTTTCATGCATTCGCTCACCAAGGACCAATTACTATGATTCCTAATGGACAGACAGGTAAGGAAAAATTTATTTGTATGTCATATTTACTTCTTTTCCCCTCTCCTCTCTTCCTCTTCCCTCAAACTTCTTCCTCTCCTACCCCCACCCCTACCTCTATCTCTTGTATCATTATCTGTATTTTTAGGACAAACCTATAATTATAACAAAGTCTCCATGCTTAATCTGTGTAAGAGATAAAATAAAAAACCAGGTCCCTGTAGTCTAATGATTATAAAGCACTAAGGAAAATTTAAGGATTAGAAATTTGGGGCGATATTTTGTTTAATAAGAATGATCTTATTCAAACAAAGACATTTATTCATGTTTATTGAATTTATTTGGGTGACATTGGTTAATAAACATATAGGTTTCAAGTGTACAATATAATATATTATCTGTATATTGTATTATATGTTCACCATCCAAAGTATAATCTCCTTCCATCACCATTTATGCCCTGTTTACCTGCCCCCACCCCCCAAAATAAAGACATTTTAAATGGAAGCTTTAGCTATTACTTTTATAGGCTCAGAGATTTAAAATTTTTCAAAATCTTTATTGTGCTACTGTCTGGACTAAGGAATACAGGGAAAGTGTGATAGAGCAGAAGTTTCCATGCAGCAGCCTAAGCTGGATATTGAGTATAGGAATAGAAGGAAAGGAATTGTGTGTTATTTTATTGACATTATTTTTCCTGGGCCAAATGCTGTGGAAAAATGGAGGAGAAAATATATAAAGTAGAAAGTTCCTTTGATTATATGGACAAGCGAAATGGCTTTGGGGGGAGGGGGTGGTGAAAGATGTTACTGCTAAAATTGCAAACGGAGATTTTCCAGAATTGGAGACTTTTGGTAAATCAGCTAAATACTGTAACTAATAATAAACACATAATCAAGTTAAGTACTATAAACCTGGATAGATGAATTTATCAAATTTTTAGCATAAAAGTTCAAAGTTCTTAAGAATTTAATTTAAACTATCTAGGTTGGATTGATTTTCTGATTATATTTCAAAAGACAATAAGTGACTTCCTTCACATAAATTTATCAAGTGAGGCAAAAAGGAAATAACAGACTCAGGAGAAAAAAATAACATGAACTACAATTATGATTCTTTTATTTTTTTAATTGTGGTTCTTTTAATTGTGTTCTAAGAATGCTTACACTTTGTATTTTTTTTGCCTTATTGATGTATTTAGTATGGAACTTTAAATATATGTTAACAAATTTAGCTTTTGTTTTTGAAATGGTGCATATTTATTATCAACAATGTCAAGTTATGTTCAACAATGTGGGCAAAGGACTCAAGAGACATTTCAACAAAGGTGATGCAAACAAGCACATGAAAAGACATTCACCATCACCAGTGCCAGGGAAATGTAAATCAAAACCACAGCGACATACCACTTCACACCTATTAGGATGCCTGGTAACTGAAAGCAACAGGGAAAGTGAGTGGATGTGGAGACATGTGAACATTTGCACTTTGCTGGTGGGAATGGAAAATGGTGCCGCTTCTGTAGGAAACAGTTAACAGCTTCGGGATGGTGGTGATGGTCACACATCCTTGGAAATGTACTTAGTGCCACCGAATTGTACACTAACACTGGCTTAAGTGGTGACTTTTATGTTATGGGTATTTTACCACAATTAAGAAAAAAATGAAGGGATAGAGAAAACTACAAAGAAGAGATTGACAAATCATTTTAAACCTAACTTTCTAGGAAAAACCCATGTTAACACCTGGTAGTAATTCTAATACCTTATGCTGTGCTCTAAGGTTTTGTTGTGAGGTATTTCAGAAATTATCTCTAAGAAAAAAGTTTAGATAATGATATAAGCAGCACTTGCAAGCATAGGCATGATGAATTATTTAACAGGAGCTATGACCTAGGCATGTGCAGGAATGCTTTGTGCCTGCAAAGTTAACCAGCCTGTGCAGGTTTTAAACTTGCAGCTGTGGCCTTGGATAAGATGGTCCAACCAAGCAACTTAGACATTGAATAATCACTAAATGAAGTGGGAGACTATGAAAAGCCACAGGTCACATCATTAAATGTCTCTGAAATAAGCACCATTACTCTCTGTTCATGTTATTTGGTAATACTACTTATCTTACTTTAGTCTAAGCCTAAATGTTATTGTGTTTTCCTTTTATTCTATTTCAAATGTTTCTGGATGTAACATTAAAAAAGAATATTGGTGCCCCAACAGGTGTGTCTAAGTGTTTGATTATCAACCTATGAACCAGGAGATCATGGTCCTATTTCCGGGTTGCAGGTTTGATGCCCAGTGGGGCGTGCAGGAGGCAGCTAATCTATAATTCTCTCTTATCATTGACTAGAGTCCCGGCGCACAAAAATTTGTGCACTTGGGGGGGGGGTGTCCCTCATCCAGGCCTGTGCCCTCTCTCAGTCTGGGGCCCCTCCGGGGATGTACCTGCTGGCTTAGGCCCACTCCCTGGAGGATTGGGCCTAAACTGGCAGTCAGACATCCCTCTGGCAGCTGGGGAGCCCTTGAGGGATGGCCACTTGCCAGTGAGGAGCAGGCCTAAGCTGCAGTCAGACATCCTTAGCACTGCTTAGGAGGTGGGAGAGGCTCCCATCACCACCGCTGTACTTGCAGCCTTCAGCCTGGCTGTGGCTGAGCAGAGCTCCCCTGGTGAGAGCGCATTAATCACCAGGGAGCAGCTCCAGCACCTGGGTCCTGGGGATGTTTCTGTCCCACCCCCAGCCAATAGGTGCCTGTGCACATAGGCCTGGAGTGGCAGGGGTGTTCTGGGACTCCAGGTGCTCCGGGCGTACGTACAGGCCTGCAGGCTCAGAGCGGCCTGGATCCTGAGGATGACCGTCCCTGGGACCCAGGCCACTTGGCACCAGTGCGTGCGAAAGCAGCCACCCCACACCTGGCCACTTGGCACCTGCATATGCAAATTAACCCACCATCTTTGTGGGGTTAATTGCATACTCACTCCTGATTGGCTGTGGGAGCATCGCGAAGGTATGGTCAATTTGCATCTTTCTCTTTTATTACTGTAGATGTTTCTATCTTTCTCTCCCTCTGCCTTCCTCTCTGAAATCAATAAAAATATTTTTAAAGAATATTGGTAATATATGCTTTCATAGATCACTGGAATGTGTTTTTATGGAAAAGATGTAATAACATCAGTTGAATAGCCTTCTGTAAATTACATACAGTTTAGAAAGTCAAGGGGCACTTTGTTCCAGTTTGAACTCCATCTTTACCTTTCTCCTAACTTTAGACTAACACATCATCATCAAGCACAAATAGCCATTGACAATTTTACATATTTTCTAGTAAGGCAAAGTTAATATACTAATAAAGAGTTGTAATATCCAATGAACTGACCAAAATGCAATTATTATTTGTCTCCCTTTTCCTGCCTCCTCAGTTTTAATACATATTATTTGTTTAGCAATTATAAATAAACAAATGACAGAATTTCTAATCTTGCTCCACTACTTATTTTTAAACCTTTCTCAGCCTAAATGTCCTCATCTATAAAATAGACATAACAATAAGGCCTACATCCTAGGTTTGTGATGAGAGGTCAGTGAATTAATATGAAAAACAAGTCTTTGGAACAATGCATGCATACGAGTGCTCCATAAATATAAGCTACTTTTATTATTGTGAGGATGATATAGCTTCTCTGTATTCAACCCTAAAATGAATATTGTGAGACCTAATAATACGATATACTTTCTTAAATTAAAGATTTTATTTTTTGGAGATAATGTCAGAAATACGATTTGCAGTCCTTCCTGAATGTGAGGTCCTAGTCTAATGGCACTCCTGCTCCCCTAGCCCTGAGATAGATCCTAATAAAATTTCTGTAATAAACTCTAAGTTCATTTGGAACCTGAATTGGGGGAGGGGGGGGAGACACCACACAAATGAAATATTTCATTGAGAGGAAATAATCTAAACTGAGCCCTGAAAGATAGGATTTGCAAAGATGAGGACGAGGGACGGACGGGAGGGGGAGTATTTGGCGAATCAGCCTATATTATGTGCTTCAAACCTTTCTTTTCCTTCCTTGTGACAGCCTGTCAGGTCACAGCTAGTATTTACCAATCAGGTATTTAAAATCCTCTCTAGCCCACAGTCATTCTTATTTCCACACTGTGCTGCTGCTTTGATAATTAAAGGTTATATGCTGTGTCTTGGCCAATTACATGCTTTTAAATATTAGTTTTTAGTGGCTAATTGTTCTTGCTTATTTTTTCCCTTAGTTTTCATATTTGCAAAAATGAAATTGCAAATTGTATGTTTGCTTTTTAATTTAAGTTTTGCTGATTTGTGTTCTTTCATCATTTCACTCAGGTGTAATGTCTTTGCTGAGGCCTCTTCTTCTGGACGTGGTCCCAACAATTCAACAGACTGCTGCTCTGGCTCTCGGCAGACTGGCTAATTATAATGACGACCTAGCAGAAGCAGTTGTCAAGGGCGACATTCTTCCACAGCTTGTTTATTCATTGGCAGAACAGAATGTAAGAATTTTTAAAAAATAAGTTATGTTTTTTACTTTAAAAATTTGATATTTTGGGTACATTTGCAAGCTTGTAGGCATTAGAATTATTAAGATGTTAATTCTCATTACATTCAATTATTTGAACTGAACATAATATCGTTAGAGCACTCTACTTGAGGTTTTTTTCCATTATTGATAATATAAAGAGAAAGAGATTTTAAAACTTAATACAATTATACATCAAGCAGTATTTCGGTATGTGGGAGTGTTAAAATTATAGGATCAGTCTTAGGTATAAGTCTTAGGCAAACAAAAAGTTGTTTACAGAAATCTTTATATACAGGTGAAATTTGGTTAACGGCAACTGTAGGAAATTGCTTTAAAGTGAGGGGAGAAAAGCATCCAAAAAGGAGAAATTATGTTAAATATGAAGCATTCACATAATATTGTCATTTGTATTTATCTTTTTAAAAAAGCATTTCTAAAAAGGGGTAAATAACATACCCCATTGTTTGACTAGTTTATTTGCCAGGAAAAGTTTTTTTAAAATATCTAATATAAAAAAAGAGTAATATGCAAATTGACCATTACCCGAGACACCTAAGCCACGCCCACCAGCCAATAAGAGTGGCTGTATGCAAATTAACCCAGCCAAGATGGAGGCCAGCAGCCATGGAGCTAGAGCAAATCAGAAGCTTCTGTAGTAACTGCCTGCTTAGACTGGCTGAGCCTCTGCTCACAGCCACGCCCACCAGCCAATCAGAGCGGCTGTATGCAAATTAACCCAGCCAAGATGGAGGCTGACAGGGCGGCTCTGCACTGGGAGCCTCTGCGGCTGGCATAGCTGTGCCAGGTGTGTCAGCTCAGTGGGGGGGGGTCCAGCCTGGGGCCTCCTCAGGGCATCCAGGAGTGCCCGTCCCCGGTCCACTGCCTGGCTCCGCCCCCTGGGGGCCTCCCCGGGGCCTCCTCAGGGGCATGCAGGAGCACCCGTCCAGGGTCCGCTACCTTCATCCGCCCCCCAGGGGCCTTCACAGAGCGTGCGGGAGCGTCTGCTGCACAGTGCGGAGAATCCAAAGCCAGTCCGCTGCCCGACTCCACCCCGAGTGTGTTTGCTCAGCAGCAGGGCCCCACCAAGGGATCCTGCACCAGCGTCCGCCCCTGGATCACCACCCAGTTCTGCGCCAGGTGTGTCCCCTCAGCGGTGGGGGCCCACCAGGCATGTGCAATCGTGGACCCTCTGGTAGGAAACGTCCAGGCCTGCACTCACCAGCCCTCCCACCCCCCAGTGCACAAACCCTGAAGGGGCTGTGGGCAGCCTGAAAATGGCCCTCAGCCCCTCAGCCAGGCTGGCCAGGTATGCCAGCAGGTGGACATCCCCCCCTAGGTGTCCCAGACTGCAAGAGGGCACAGACCGCGCTGAGGGACCCCCACCGCCCAAGTGCACAAATTTTTGTGCAACGGGCCCCTAGTATATATAAATATTTTAGAGAGGGAGGGTGGAGAGCACTAGAGAAACATCAATGTGACAGTGAAACATTAATTGGCTGCCTCATGTATGCCCCCTACTGGGGATCAAGCCCACAGCTGACTGGGAATCAAACAGCAACCTTTCAGTGCACCTGACAACACCCAACCAACTAAGCCATACCGGCAGGGCTGCCAGAAAAAGTGTTAAAATGTATCATGAATGTTTTGCCTTTAAATTTAGGACACCAGAAAGATGATTTGAGGTTATGAAAGGCCTTCCAGCCTTAGAGACTGAGGGCAAGTAAAGGAAATGAATTTGCCAGTTGACAGTTCAGTTTCACATGCTAACAATCCAAGATTCTCATGCAACAAACAAATACCTTCAGTGTAATGCAGATACATTAAAATCTCAGTATTTTATGAATTTGCAGGAAATAAAATTTGCAGGCAGTAAAATATTTTATAAATTTATGTTTTAGAATAAAACATTTTAAATGTAATATGACTTACATTGTTTTTGTTTAGTTACTGAACGAAAGCAATGAGGAACATCAAAAACTTAAAAAGGTGCTGCAGGATGTTTTTCTTTAGTATTTAAAAGCTTTTGACCTTTATTATATTAACTAGGGGCCCGGTGCACGAAATTTGTGCATGGGGAGGAGGGTGGGGGTCACTCAGCCCAGCCTGCCCCCTCTCACAGTCTGGAACCCCTCAGTGGATGTCCTGTGATGGCCCCTGTCTGCCAGGCGCCTTTTGTGTGTGTGTGTGTGTGTGTGTGTGTGTGTGTCGCCACTGGGGACCTGCCCCAGCCACATCTGAGGCTCGGAGCAGTCCTCCTGTGTGTGTCTACCTGCTCGGGGCCTGCCCCCAGGCTTGGAGCAGGCACCCCCTCTATGTTGATCTCTCAGACTCCTGCCCTCCCCTGCATGTTGTTCTCTTTTTTGAGCTGTGGCCAGGGCTGGGTGCTGCCTGCCTCCCAAGCTTGCCTACTGCCCATCTTCCTCCAGCCACCAGGAAGCAGGGAAAACCCTGCCTCATAGTTAGGCCAGTCTTTTCCTGCTCCCTGATCCCTGGAAGGGACCTGGGGAGCCGCCAAGCAGGCCCCCAGCCCCCAAGAGCTTGCTTTCCCACTCCCCAGTGCCCCCCAAAGGGCCTGGGGAGCCGCCAAGCAGGCCGCCAACTCTTTCCCACTCACTGGTCCCCTGCTGCCTTCCTTTCCCACTCCCTGGTGCCACAAAGGGGTATGGGGAGCTGCCAAGCAGGACCCCAGTCCCTGCAGCCTTGCTTTCCTGCTCCCCGGTGCCCCACAAAGGTCCTGGGAAGCCACCAAGCAGGCCCCCGACACCCACTGCCTCTTTCCCACTCCCTGGTGCCCAGCAAAGGTGCCTGGGCAGCCACCAAGCAGGCCGAGACCCTCCGCCACCTCTTACCCACTCCCTGGTGCTCTTTAAAGGGCCTGAGGAGCCGCCAAGCAGGCCGCCAACCCTGCTGCCTCTTTCCCACTCACCGGTCCTGGGTTCTGCGCTGTTTCGCCCTGCAGCTGCTCTGTGCACTCAGGAGGTCCCTCAGCCCAGCCTGTGCCCTCTCACAGAGTGGGACCCCTCAGGGGACGTCCACCTGCTGGCATGTCTGACCAGCCTGGGTGACAGGCTGATGGCTGTCTCCAGGCTGGCCAAGCTCCCCAGTAACGTCCCTCACCCCATTGGGTTGTGGCCAGTGTGGGTGACAGGCTGATTGGCGCTTTCAGGCTTTAAGGCTGCCCACAGCTTTCATTGACCCAATGTCCCAGCAAGGCTGGCTGGACGCAGGTTTCTGGGGTTTATCTTCTATAATTGATGCTGTTCCTTTAAGCCAGCCTACTAATGAAGCCTCCTCTCTGCTTCACCTTGTGCTTCTATAATGAGACAATGTTACTTAGTGGTGAGGCCAGGCCTGCTGTTTCCTTCAGCTCCTGAGGATTCTATGATTGTTATTTTGTTGCAAACATGTGTTTTGCTTGAGCGAGGATGAGCAGAGCGGCCGCAGTTTCACTTTCACTCCTGCTGCAATGGAAGCTGCCGTTTACTCAAGTCCATGAGTGGTGGCCTCCATGTTGGTTAGGCTAATTTGCATACAGTCAATCTGATTGGCTGGTGGACGTGGCTTACCCTGTCCCGGAGATACGGTTAATTTCAATATTATGCTTTTATTAGTTAAGATGTTTTTACATTGGTTTTGATCTTTTTAAACTTTCATTATATAAGTGCTCAATTCACGTTGCACTTTATCTATTTCATCCTTGCAGCGTTTCTACAAGAAAGCAGCTGCCTTTGTGTTGCGAGCAGTTGCTAAGCATTCTCCTCAGCTAGCTCAGGCAATCGTTGATTGTGGAGCACTAGATACACTGGTGATATGCTTGGAAGATTTTGACCCTGGAGTCAAAGAAGCTGCAGCCTGGGCTCTTGGATATATTGCAAGACATAATGCAGGTAATGGGCATATTTTAAAGTGGGGTTATTAAAGTATATACTTACTAGGTAAATCTGCTTTTGCTTAGTAAAGCATAAGTGAGGTTTTAATGATACTTCTATACATTATGGGACATAAGCTTTGAATGATGCCCAAGTTATTTGTATTACAAATTCATACAGAAAATCAATACATTCCAGTCTTATCTTAGTTATCAGAGGAGAAATTTGTAGACAGAAACAGAAAGGGGATGGGTGGGAAATGGGACAAATGAGAGATTAATTCTCAAAGACCTTGATAAATTGGTTCAGTTAAGAATTTAGATTGTCACCCCTCAGGGTATGTTGAGTCTTCACTCTTCCTCCTAACCCATGGTATTCCAAATCAGTCAGGGCTATATCATATGAGTGAGTAGTGTTGAAAAGATATGAATTTAACTTTCTAGAACATGTTTGTATTCAGTCCACATTGGACAGGAAGAAGGAGAAAGAGAAGGACCACCTTCTCATATAAACTGACAGCTCAGTGCCTGAACTTGTCCTGTGAAGGCTGTGCTGACACACCTAATTAGTAAAAAATATACAGGGAACAAAATTGCCCCCACCACTTTATACAGGTTGCTAAATAAAATAAACAAATAACATAAGAATATGCAGTTTAACTAACATGTAAAAATGATCACTTTACTAGTTATCAAGAACTGCATATTAAAACATTGGTGCAAATGTCTTTTCCCACCTGTTATTACTTGGCAGGGAAAAAGGAAAGCAGAACTATAGGCAAGTGGTTAAGAGCACTGTGGCATTAGACAGGACCTGAGTTTGAGTCCAAGTTCTCCCACTTAGTTGCTATGTGACATTGGATATGGCTTTTAACTTTCTGAACCTTTACTTCCTCATGTGCTAAAAGAGAGTAACTACTTCAGAGTTATTTAAATTTGTTGTGAGAATGAAAATACATGGTCAATGCTTCATAAATGAAAGGTATTAGTATTAATGTTGAAGGTTAGAGAGGACTTGATAATGTATATGCCCTATAAATTGTGTCAACATGTGGAAAGTTATTTGGTGAAACTAATCTAAGTCATAAAGGAGTTTATGGTTACTTTAAAAAGCCTGCTTTGGGAATTCATCTTAGGGAAAGAATTCCACAGAATGAAAAACTATATTCATTCAAATGTTATTGGAGCATTATTTATAATATCAAAAAACCTCAACTATTTGGCAGGAATTTAGAGGTTAAAGTATGGTAGTTTACATAATGGATTCTCATTCATCAAATTAAAAAGGCAATCGTAGAGCTAAGGAATATGGCTGCCGATGGTAAGGCAGACTGCACGACAGTGTGAGAGGGAGAGAACGAAAGAGAGTGTTGATGTACAGGGAGTGTATATTTCTGGGTGAGGGACAGCTATGCTTCAAGGGACTGTTGGGGACTGCCGGACCAGGTACCCCTGACCAGGCAACCTCCACTGCTGTTGAAATCTCTCCCAGAGCAACCAGCTCTGCCACAGAGACCACACCATCTTGAATGGGAGAGTGCCTATATAGCCCAGGAATCTACAACAACAACACCCAGGGAACAGCTGCGAACCCAGGAACACTGTATCTCTAGCAGCACAAATACGCAGACTTGGAGGAGCTCTCCACCTTCTCATGGAAAGGTCAGATTTCACCTAGGAAAAGGAGAGAGAAAACTACAAAACCAGACACCCGGAGAAGAGATATCATAGGGAGACAAAGAAACAGCCCGCATATGAAAGAAAAGAAGGCAGCACCAGAAAAGGGAATAAATGAAATGGAGGCAAACAATATGCCAGAGAACGAATTCAGAGAAATGGTCATAAGGTCATAGAAAAGAATGGAAGACAAATTCAACCATATGTTTAAAAACTGAGAAAAAATCAGGAAGAACCAAGAAGAAATGAAAAAATGACCTAGCTGCTATAAGGAACTCAATAGAAAGCATTAGCAGTAGACTAGAAGAAGCAGAGGACCACATCAGTGAACTAGAAGACAAGGTAGGAAAAAATACTCAAGTAGAGCAGCATCTAGAAAAAAACTTTAAAAACAGGAGGAGAGCCTAAGGGAACTTTGGGACACCACAAAACGAAACAACATCAGCATATTAGGGGTACCAGAAGGAGAGGAAACTGAGCAAGGAATAGAAAACCTGTTTGAAGAAATAATGACAGAAAACTTCCCTGAAATAGAAAAAACTCACACAAATCCAAAAAGCTCACAGAGTCCCAAACAAAATGAACCCCAAAAGACCCACACGAAGGCACATTATAATTAAATTGGCAAACACCCATGAAAAAGTATGAATCTTAAAAGCGGCCACAGAGAGACAGAAAGTTACCTACAAAGGATCCCCCATCAGACCTGCGACTGATTTCTCAATGGAAACACATCAGGCAAGAAGGGAATGGAATGAAATATACAGTCATGCAAATAAAGGGTCTGAATCCAAGAATACTGTACCCAGCAAGGCTATCAATCAAAATTGAGGGTGAAATCAGGAGCTTCACAGACAAAAAAGGACTAAGGGATTTTGTTACCACCAAACCAGCAATGCAAGAAATGCTAAAGGGTCTGCTGTAAAAAAGACGAAATAGGAAGCAAAGAGGAACACAAGTGTAAAGAATACAAATGGAGAAAAACAGGTATCTATCAATAATAACTTTAAATGTAAATGGATTAAATGCTCCAATCAAAAGACATAGGGTAGCTGAGTGGATAAGAAAACATGACCCACCTAACCAGTTTGGCTCAGTGGATAGAGCATCAGCCTTCAGACTGAAGGGTCCCAGGTTCAATTCCGGTCAAGGGCATGTACCTTGGTTGCGGACACATCCTCAGTAGGGGGTGTGCAGGAGGGAGCTGATAAACGTTTCTCATCAATGTTTCTAACTCTATTTCTCTCCCTTCCTCTCTGTAAAAAAATCAAGAAAATATATTAAAAAAAGAAAACATGACCCACATATCTGCTGTCTACAGGAAAACCACCTCAGAAAAAAAAAACTCACACAGACTGATGGTGAAGGGATGGAAAAAGGTTTTTTAGGAGAATGGAAATGAAATAAAAAAAGGCTGGAATAGCAATACTTACATCTGACAAATTAGATCTCAAAGTGAAGGACATAAAAAGAGATAAGGAAGGCCACTTCATAATAATAAAGGGAGCAATCCAACAAGAAGAATTGACTCTAGTAAACATATATGCACCCAATACAGGAGCACCCAAATACATAAAAAAAAAAAAACCTTATGGAGGATATCAAGGGAGAGATTATCAGCATATAGTCATAGTAGGAGACTTTAATACCCCACTATCACTATTGGACAAATCCTCTAAACAAAAACTCAGCAAAGAAACAGCAATCTTAAATGACTCACTAGATCAGATGAAATTAATTGACATTTTTGGAACATTTCATTCCAAAGCCACAGAATATATATTCTTCTCAAGTGTACATGGGTCATTTTCAAAAATAGACCATATATTGGGTCAAAGGGAAAGTCTCTTCAAATTCAAGAAAATAGAAATCCTATCAAGCATCTTCTCAGATCACAATGGCATAAAACTAGAAATCAACTACAATAAAAACAATAAATAATCAAACATCTGGAGGCTATTAAACAATGACTGGGTTACCAGAGAGATCAAAGAAGAAATAAAAAGCATCATGGCGGTTGAGGAAAAAATGGCGGCGGTATAGGGAGAAGGGTCCGGTGCCTGCCCGGGAGCGGAGGGAGTGAGCAGCTGGGGCGAGTGCGTCCCAGCCCAAGCTGCAGAGGAGGTGGACCTGGGAAACACCTGCGACCCGGTGAGCCAGAATCCGGCTGGGAGAAGGTGAACTCGGGACTTGGGGAGGGTCAGTGAACCAGAC